>JANHGB010058132.1:0-19291 GCA_026283785.1 Coracopsis vasa
CCTTCCCTTCCCTTCCCTTTCCCCTTTCCTTTCACCTTTCCTTTCACCTCCCCTTTCCACTTTCCATTTTCCTTTCCCCTTTCGTTTCACCTTTCCTTTTCCCTTCCCTTTCCCATTTCCTTTCCCCTTTCCTTTCCCTTTTTCTTTCCCCTTTTGTTTCCCCTTTCTTTTGCCCTTTCCTTTCCCCTTTACTTTCCCTTTTCCTTTGCCCTTTACTTTCCCCTTTCCTTTCCCCTTTCCCTTCCCCTCTCCTTTTCCTTTTCCCTTCCCCTTTCCTTTATCCTTTCCTTTCACCTTTTCCCTTTCCCTTCCCCTTTCCTTTTCCCTTCCACTTCCTCTTTCCCTTTCCTTTTCACTTTCACTTTCCCTTTCACTTCCCCTGTCCCTTTTGCTTTCCCTTTCACTTCCCTTAGGTGTCCATGGAAGTATCCCATGCCAAAGAGGATTGCTAAGCTAAAAGGGAAAAAAACAAAAGGTCTTCTACTACAATAGTGTCAGCACTTGGATCAGCGTTTTTTTTTTTGAAAGATGGTTATGTTGCTTTTCAGGCAGAATTTGTTACTAAAGGAACTTATATATTTGCTACTATAATTGTACCCTGAGAACAGTAGCAACGTGTTGAGGTGTACATGTTTAATATTTTAATTTATGTCATCATTGCAGGTGATGTTTGGTTAAAGACAAAACACTGGAAGCATCTCTGGCTTTATTTTCACCTTTCCTCACTTGTTAACCTTTCCGAGATGGAATACAGAGGAAGGAAGAGCTGAACTTCAAACATAACAACCTGAAAGTACTTGGAGGGCTCCCCATTACAGCTGTGTCTGGGGATCTTACCATCTTAAACATACATCTCCCACACACTACTGCAAGGGATGCAAAGCATCCTACCCTTATTGTAGGTGAGCAGAAGAGTTGCAGAGATTCTTTGGATGACATGGGTGCTCTGTATACACACACAGAGATTTACACAACACTTAATTTCATCCAAGTGCCTCCTGCTGGTGTAGATTGTACTTAATGGAGTCAAAGGGGCAGCCTATAAATTGATTCCAATAAGTGCTGAATCAAATAGTCAGAGAGGGCTCCACGATATATTGTGTATGCAAGCAGAAGTGAATTGCTGAGGAATTTCCTGTCAGCAACATGGATCATTCGATCACATCGTTTTACAACTTCTGAAAAGAGCAAAATAAAAGAAACTAACCCCCTGAATCCCATTCCACCTGCAAGTAGCTGTTTTCCCACATCACTACTGATCCCATGAGGAAAAGTCAGATAAACTAAACATTGAGTTTCAATAAAAATGATTCACCTCAAAAAGGTTATTTTCCAACACTCATTTTATTTGAAATCAAACAGCTAACATTATGTGTCAGATCTTCTTGTTGCTACGAGACACTTCAGCTTTTGGTCGAGGAAGGAGATAATTTTGTATTTTTCAGAAGATGACCTTTGATTAAGACCAATTTAGTATGATTAACACTGCAAAATGCTTGGGGATTGTATCCAAAGCCGATTCATTTCATGTTTAATTGTATGTCTAAACTGGGAATACTGGCAATGATTGTCTTTGTTTAATAAACAGAAGACTATATATTTTGAAAAATTGAGTGAAAACACCACCAGGAAAGAAAGCTCAATAACATTCCTTTTTCCTGCAACTCTGAAGATGTATCTCTTTCTATAATTGAGTGTAAGGGCCAAATTTTCAATTGATAAAAGTCTGTACAGTGCTTGGGGCTTACGAGGAGCTCTAGCAATGTAGGGATCTGGGAAAAAAGGAAATGATGGCAAATTTCAAGTATTCTTAGCCATATTATCCTGAACCTTTAAGTATAGGGAATTTAAATAGCTACTTTTAAACTTGCTGATATCAGTAAAATTGCAAGAATTGCATTTGAACAGTCCTGGGATTGTGAATTGCAGGGTTAGATTTGTATGCTAATAAAATGAAGTGCACATCTGCCTACCTGTCGACATGAGTTTATATAGCCCTGAATAAAATCATGGTCCAGAGCATCCTCCTTCACTAGAATAGGTAAGAATCTAAAGAAGAGAGGAGGTAGGGAGGTTTTTGATTGTGTCGCATGTTCATTGTCAAACGTGTTTTAGCCTCCCTTCTCAATAAGTGTGCATCCATTGCCATTGTCCAGATCCTTGGGAATTGCAATGGCACTCAGTGGAGCAATATAGTGACATAAAGAGAATCGCAGTGAGGGGGGATTAGGCAGAGGAACAGCCTGTGACGCTGTGGTCAAGCAGTGCCTTATGTATTGACTCCCTCAAAACGCAGGAGGCAGCACAAGTTTAAGACTAAATTTCTGAACAATGAAAAGATGACGGAAATAAATACCTTCTCAGATATTTCTTTGGATTGCAAAAATGTTTGTCTTTGAAGCAATGGCTCTTATCTCAGGGGGAAGGCCATGAAGCTGGATTAGCCATTATTGAGTGGTTGGCATAATTTAGGTGGGATTTTCAAAGCCCCCTTGTGTAACTGCATGTTGGACATTTGCCTTCCATATGAAATGAGCATGATTAAGACTGATAAAGTCTGAAGATCTGCTTCAGAAAACTGTTTACAACACTTGGTGAACATAACTGATATTGTCCTATTTGTTTATATTCTTGGTCTTCTCCAGGAAGTGAAAGGCTAAGAACATAAATGATTTTAATTTCTTTATCTCAGTAGATCTGCTACAAGAACTGAGTGTGTCTATTGAGCATTTAAGAAATCAATGAACTTAAGAAAAAAACAGTGAGTCATGTGCAGGAAGAACGTGTCTTTATTCTGAAGAGGATTTTGATCTGGTGGAACTTGCTTTTGTTCCCAGTTGAGGTGACAACTGAATGCATCAAAATGTTCCATGGAATGGACTGGAAATGCATTTCTGCCCTGTGGACTATGACAGAATCATGGTCCCTGGAGCCCTTCCAGTATGCTGGGATCCAGTCACAGATCCAGGAAGCAGAAAATGGATCTAAGACCACATGTTTAGAGTTTGGTAGCCTCTTTTCTCACTATGTCTAGGGTTTCCTGTTCCACATAAACCTCAGCTGAGCATTGTAACAAAGAAATTGAAAGCCTTCTTAAAATGGGTGGTGGTACTGGAAAAACATAATTTCCAACATATTGTGAGAGTATTGTGGAAACAGCCACTGAGCTGGGAAACCCATACTAGTGTGTGGGTGGTAACAAATCACCAAGTAAGCTGTCAGGAAACACGGCTGCTTATATTTGCTTGTGTTTTCTGAATCCTTCTTCAAAACATTTAGATGCAGATGAATTTGAATTTCCTATGTAAAAAAATGTTCCATCAGAGTTCTTTTTAACTAGATTTAAAAGCCACTTTTATCTGAAAGTCAGGAAAACAAGTGAAAAAGAAACTCACAGGTGACAAAATTGTCCTGTATTCCATGCGAAGGAAACTGTTTCTCAGGTACTTTCTGAAACTAGGAACCAAAGTACCATTGCGCTGTACAAAAGCCTGTTCTCTAAATTCTCATTGCCTGTCCAGAAGCAGAAATGAATTGAAATTTCGTAAGGCATCTCATTCTCATGACATTTTCAGCCCCTCTTTGAAAACTGATTAACATGCAATGAGTGTCCTGCTGATAAAGTTCACCGTGTTATGATACTGATATTCTACTTTTATATTTGAGGGCAAAACATTGATTTGGGGAGTTTAATAGATTATAATAACCTGTCTTGTCTGCTGGTGGGAAAGAGAGATTTCTGATTCTTTAACAAATTGAGCAAAGCTTGTTCATTAACAGACTGTGGTTAATAAGAGCAAATACTAAAATAAAATCTTTTGGTAAATGGCCCAAATGTACCCCTTTGATGTGAAGAAATTATTGAGTGCACCCTCACCAAGTCTGCCAATGACACCAAGCTCTGTGGTGTGGTTGACACACTGGAGGGAAGGGATGCCATCCAGAGGGACCCTGACAGGCTCAAGAGGTGTACCCATGTAAATCTCATGAAGTTCAACAAGGCCAAATGTCCTGCACCTGGATCAGGGCAGTCCCAAGCACAAACATACGCTGAGCAGAAAATGGATTGAGAGCAGCCCTGAGGAAAAGGACTTGGGGGTGTTGGTTGATGAAAATCTCAACATGAGCCAGCAGTGTACACTCGCAGCCCAGAAAGCCAACCGTATCCTAGGCTGCATCAAAAGCAGCGTGACCAGCAGATTGAAGGAAATGATTTTCAACCTCTATTCCACTCATATGAGATGCCCCCTGGAGTACTGCATTCAGATCTGGGGCCCCCAGCATAAAAAGAACCTGTTGGAGCAAGTCCAGAGGAGGCCCTGAAGATGATCAGCAAGATGGAGCACTCCTCCTATGAAGACAGGCTGGGGCTGTTCAGCCTGGAGAAGAGAAGGCTCTGGGGAGACCTTAGAGAAACCTTCGAGTACCTAAAGGGGGCTTACAAGAAATCTGGGGAGGGACTTTTTACAAGGGCATGTAAGGATAGTGCAAGGAGAAATGGCTTTAAGCCGAAAAAGCATAGTTTTAGATTAGATATTAGGAAAAATTTCTTTACTGTGAGGGCAGCAAGAGAATGGAATAGGTTGCCGAGAGAAGCTGCGGATGTCCCATCCCTGACAGTGTTCAAGGCCAGGTTAGATGGGGCTTTGAGCAGCCTGGTCTAGTGTAAAGTGTTCCTGCCCATGTCAGGAGGCTGGAACTAGATGATCTTGAAGGTCCCTTCCACCTCAAACCATTCTATTATTCTATGAAAATTAATGCACTTTTTTCTTTGTCATAGTACTTGCGTGGGTGCTCCAGTAGCTCTTCTGTGCTAAGCTGGGTGATTCTCCTATTATTTACTTTCCTATGTTCACAAGCTAATCTAGATGAGCTGTACCTGTCAAAAATAAATAAACCTGATGTGCCTTTCCATGCTTTTTTCCAGAATTGCGACACAATGTTTCTCTATCCCTTTAACTCAACTGAACAGTTTACAGCAACCAATAATACTATTTTCATCTTCATATTTTTTTCCTCCAGCAGTGGTATTGTCATTTCCTCTTTCAAGTCAGGGAAATAAATGTGAAATAATCTCAAGCTTCCTCTCCCTAATGTATTTTTTTTTTGCAATTTTCCAAATGAATCCCTGTTTCTGGTTGAAGACTAGCACAGCGCGGTAAGTTCATTAGTTTGCTAGTGTGCATTCTCTGACTCACATTAAAGCACTAAAGGTCTTTGAGTTAGCAATAATTAGATGAGGTCATTAAAGCTACAATGAGATCACGATTGCCAGAAATGGCCTCACATTCTATGAAGTAAGGTCAAATCAGCTATAACCATTACTCATTCCTAATTTTTTTTCTTCATTACATATGCATTAAGTAACAGTTGTGGGTAATCCACAGCTTAACATGAGTGAGATGCCCTACAGCCTGTCATACGCATGGTATTGCATAGTGACTGGAAAGCTGCATGGTGAGATCTTTTATAGTAATTATCTCTTACACACAGAAACTGCAGCAGGGACTAAATAAGAATGGATAAAAAAAATGGCAGGGGGTGCTGAAGGAGAAGCAGTGCAGGAAAACATGGGCTGCATTGTTTAAAGCCACCAGGATCATTTTCTAGGAAAGAACAAATCTTAATTTGAGGTAATTTTAATTAAGAGGCAGCAAACCAGGCTCCCAAGCAGGACAGGCTCAGATACTGCTCAGGTCTATAACTGATGTGAAAGCCGTGGCCCCATAGAAGTCCACAGCTGCTGTGCAAAGCAAGCCAGTCCATGTGATCATCTTGCCAGAAGGTAGCACTGTTACCTGAATGGTATGAGACACATACATTCCTCTGTCACATTTGTCTTTGACCAAAGGACAGTCACTCTCCAGACAAAGTGAAGAGCCGGCCCAGGCAACAAAATGCATGGATTTCTATTGCACAGGAATGAGTGCCATGTCCATTCTTTAGGGACAGACATTAGCTGTGAACATGTATTAACCTGGTGAGGGATGGCAGAACTCCTTTAATTTATTTATCATTTTCTAAACCACCAAAAAATGGCTTTAAAGCCAACTACTCCATGACAGTAGGTAACACAAATCAAGCTGAACAAATAGTTAAGTGGGAGAATAGCCAAAAAAGGAGAAAATTAATACAGTAGTTAATGTAGATTTTGCTTCCAGATGTGTATATCGTAGATATCTGAGTCATTTTTATATGGTTTCTGGTTATCTCTCTCTTCCTCTTCCTCACACTGCTGATTGGAGGCAAAATGGAAAAATTACCCTTACAGCACTACAACATGGCACATACCTTCAGTGTGGTGTAACAGGCAATGTGCTCTTTGAGAGCAGGACTACTCACTGGGCACTTTGCAGCAGCTCTCAGCTCTGCTGCATTAAAGTCTGCAAGAAATTTAAGGCTCCATTTCATCTGCTTTCACAGTGAAATGCCTCCTCCCTAGATTACAAGTGACAACCTCACTTACATGTCAAGGCTGAAGAGACACGTGAAATTACATGTCTGTTCTGGGGCATGCCAGAGGAAAAAAAAAATGTCCTTTTTGACAACTACAGTCCAGACATGAGGTATATACCATAGGCTCTGCCTGGAAGTCAGAATTAGTTGTGGCCAGGAGAATAAGCATGGTATCTAGGGAACTGACCCCAACAACTAGCACAGGGTGCCCTTTTGCTGCCTGCTGCTTCTCCCACTCTCTGGAAAGACCTTCTGTCATGAAAGGCTGGACTCTGCCTAGATGCTAACTTGCTGGTTGTAAGCATGAGCAGACCCAGATTTTGCTTTCAGGCAATTCATATCTATATTGTCCCTGTAAACAAAGTAATTAATGATCCTAACTAGCACAGACATATGAACTTCCTTGCAGTTATACCTGAATTATGAACAAAAATGATAGTTGCTCAATAGCTTTTAATTTGTATAGGCACTTTTGTCTGTGCCCAGAGGCATTCTGAATGACCAAGGAAGTCACTCAGATCCATTCTGTGCCATCAAGGTTGTGAAGTGCTGTTCCCCTCTCTAAAACCCACTTTTTGCTTGTTATTTTAGGTGAGGAATACAGTCCTTTTCTGGCAATACTGAAGCTGTTGAATAAAGTTCCGAAGTGTGCAGAGATTTTTGGTCCCTATATGGATGCTTAGGGATCTGGGACCATTCAGTGTAACCTTCAGCACCCAGATGTTATGGATCAGCCTGCACATGAGCTGCCTGTGTACCCAGAGAGCACAGTGTTTTACCAGTAATAATCTGCAAAGATGCTTCACAAATCTGTGTCTAGGAGTTTGCTCCTTTTATTTCCAGACTTGCTTGACTGATGATGAGAAAAGATGTGACAGTGAAACCACAAATGGAGGAGCCTGCAGATGTGGCATGCTAATGCTTTTCTGACATTTCAGCTGCCCTGAGGATCTAATTCTTGATGTTATGGAGACAAGGGTTGGGGTTTTTTTTTCACTGATTTTTTCTTTCTGTGAAGACATAAACCATTAACACTAATAGATCCTAAAATATCCGCAGTGACAGGAAAAGTATTTTGTTTTCATATGTGCTGTAGAACTTTTGTGCAAATAAATAAGGAGGAACCAGGTTCCTTAGCACTGATGTGTTAGCCTCAAAGGGAAAAGGAGAATATAAGCAGATAATGTTGTTTGTCCTGCAATCCATCTTCCATGTCACTGAGGGGAAAGAAACCTTTCCTAAACTTCCTATCAATCTTCTTGACCTTTTTACATCATTTGCATCTTTAAACAGGTTATTTTTTATATTTTTTTTGTAAATTGTCCCCTTGATACTTCACTTAAAAAAAGAAAGATGCTTCCCATTAGAAATCTCTTCTTCCAAATGCCTCAGCCCAGAGAGTCTTTATACCCCCAACAGCAAAACACAGCATTTGCTGTTTTGCACATGTAATAGCAGTCCAAGGCTACCTAAGCTGAATGTGAAGAGATGTCCTGGGGTAAACCTCAGTGCTCATTCAGCCTAAAAGAGAAGCAGGGGCTGAGAGGGCTGATGAACCCACACAGAACTGGTTTTCTCCCCTCCTGGCTTGCCTGAACACCCTACAGGCTACCAGCAAAATAGCGCAAGGGTGGAGATACAGGTTTTACTATTCTGTATAAATTACTTTGGTTTTTTAGCTTGGTTTTGGGGGTTTTTCTGTTGTTGGATATTTTTTTTTTTTTTTGAAAACCAGTGTCTTATTTACACAGTCAGAAATAGATGGACCATGTCATGAAACCTTTACCCTAAAATAAAAATACATTATGTACACCGTAGGAGAGCAAATAGAGATAGTTGGTATAAAGAAAACAGAAACACATTTACCTATTCAGCATTCATACACTGCCATGTACAATTTATGCACAGCTTCTGATGGCCCATGAAGTTGTTCAAGTATTTAGTTAGAAGTGTGAGAGTGTATGTGCAAGTTAAAGAGTTTCAGAAGTTACTTTGTCAGCTCTAGCAACTGCCTATTCTTACCAAAGCTAATATAAGTAATATGAGTACGTAAGTCCATTGGGAACATTGTTTTCATTCACTTACTGGAACAAAATTGCTTAGAGTTTACCAATAAGTAGTCAAAAAGTAAATTTGGCTAAAAGATAAAGAAATAAAACAATTACCATTGCACTGCACAAACCATTGTACTAACCAAAACATGCCCATTACCTTTCTGTTTCTAGAAAAACCCCAAGCCCATCTTTGACCCTTTCCTATCAGTTTCCATTCTTGTAGGGAATTTTGGCAGAAAAGCAGAGGAAGGCTCAGAGGAAGGTTCACAGCTGAGCTCTCAGAAACAGCAGACTGATCTTGGGAAAGAAAGCATTCTGGCTTGAAGACTTTAGGAGCTGGTTTTGAGGCTTTCACATCAATAAATAACTGCACTTGGATTTTTTGATCTCTGTTCTGCTAAGTACACAGATGGCAGCAGATCCTCACCCTGCTACCCAGCAAAGAGTTCATCTGAGTCCATATGAATTGCATTTGCGGCTGTAATTAATGTGGAGGGAGAGGAGCACAGAACTGCCCATAAAATTCAGCTTTTAAAATTACACCCCACAAAATGATAAGAACTGACTGTAGCATCACAGGACATGAATGATATGACTTGCTAAATCATTCCCAACCCTAACTTCTGTGGGATGATGTAAAAATGAAAGTTTGGTATTTTTAGAGTCCAGGCTTCTGGAGAGTGAGAGGCAGCTTGCCAACACACACACAAAAAGAGAAGAATGTGCTATATTTGCGAGTGTTACGGTGACACTGACTCAGCATTCAGACCTTTTTGGTAGTATCAAAGAGGGAATAGAAGCAGGTGAGGGAACCTTCCCAAATGCAGTTGCTTCTCCTGCTTCTGCACATCTCTCCAGTTTCGTTTGCAAGAAAGGAGACTTGGGAAGCAGGTTTAAAAACCTGACATGCAAAATGTATCCCATGTCACGGTGTGCTGTGGAAAATGATCATCAGTAGAATTATACATGCTATATTGCCTTCTGAATCCCCCAAAGCAGTTAAAGAGCCAGGAGAATATGAGACTGTCATTACTCTGTCTTCCTCCCTCTGCTTTGAAGCATAAACCTCTGCCAGACACTCAGGCAGAACAAAACACTTAATCAGTGTTAAGGATGCATCTGGTCCCCTCAGAGAAATGAGCTGTTCATTTATGCTTGTTTACAATATGTTTATAAACATTAGTGGACAAGGATAGATTACCCCAGTTTACTGCCACATAAAGGAGTCAGCTGCTTACATTTCCCATCATATCTATGTGCTTTTCTTTTATATTACTCAAGTGGTACCTTATGGCAAGTAATCTTTGTGAATTAGGCCAGAAATCAGGATTGTCCCTGTAGAATTTATACTGTTTTCCCTGTCATTATCTCTTAAGTATTATTTTCAGATCAAATACCTGCCCAGGATGCCTATTTTTCCTCACCACCTCAATTGCTTTATTCTGTCTATTTTTATTTTTATTTTTTCCCCCAGTGATCCATGAAGGAATGACTTTGGGTTTAAGCTCCAGATGAAAAACGTATTGTTTGGAAAGTAATGGAAAAGATGATACTGTGATGACATTCCCCACTATGTCAAATGTTCACATCCAGCCAAAGAAGCCATCTTTGTAAAGGAAATTTTTACTTTTATTGTTCTTATTTTAAAAACAGGCTATCCATGTTCCTTCTGAATTATGAGTTAGGACTTTACAGAGCAGTGCCAAAATGGAGAGAAACTGTGCAGCTCTGGTCATATACCAGACCTCTAGGTCCTCTGAAATGGGGTGAAGAGAGAGTGATGTCACCAAGTCCTGGGAACATCTCTGCTCTGCAATCTTACCTCTTACTTCACTTGCTGGTTGTCTCTTTTTTCTTCATCCTCTGTTTGATTATGAGCTTTTTAAGACTTGATTCTTTCATTTTAAGCATTTGATCAGCATATAATGATCCCTGATTTGAGTTTAATAACCATATTCGAGATAAGAATACATATGGTTGCAAAACACTGATGCAGTGGAGTAGAAATAAATTGAAGGAAGACAGTGGAACAGATTTCACAGAGGGGGAAGGTGATGGAGTAGGCAACCAGCTGGGTGTAAATCAATACAAGCCAATTGCTTTGGGTGACGGTCTACTCATTGGTTGGAGAGTGTAACAGCAAATATTTGACTTTAAGGTTGCTGTGTTGTGTGCAAACCCATTTATAGACCTGGAATAAAGAGGTGTAACCAGCTGTAGCTTCTTTCCCTGATGTGATATTTATCACAGTGCCTTACAGGTTAAGGTCATAATTTTAATTTTGTTGCCTGTAAGCCAGGCATTGTAAAGAGCATCATCACACCTCACATTAAATCAACATTTTAAATGATCCAGCAATCCTATCAATCGATGGATATGTGAAAAACATGCACGTTTTAATGGGATTCCCTGAGCTGCCACCTGTCATGACTTGCTTAACAAACCAGACCTGACAGTGCAACTCACTTACCTATGGAAAACCAAATCAGGCAAATTATGGAACAAGGCTATGGACCATATGGGAAAAGCAACCTGTGCAAAATCCAGAGCAAAATACTCCTTCTCACAGTCAGACATCCACAGGCGGTTCTGAATCACCAATATTTGCACACTGACATCTCCCCTTCCATTAAAATGCAGCAGTATCCTGGAAGCCAGTTTTTCACTTTCTTAGCATGAACTGTGCTGTTCACTATCTAAGTGCTTCATGTCAAAATCCATAGCCACTGCTAATCCAACTACAGTGATTTCCTGGCCTGTTTTCACTGACAACAGAAAGCAATGTTCCCTATGCCAATGGAAGAACCTTCAAAGTGGATATCTTCATTATTCTTTTGCATCATGGTACAAAGTAGTAGACACGATCTCTTTCCCTTTATTAAGTCTTCTGATGAAAGACTGAGAAAATTATATTTGCACCTGCTTCTCGAGGGCTCTGTTCTCCAAATAATAAAGCACATGAGGGAGGAAAAGAAGTCCTGTATCAAACCATCCTATACACATGCAAATTGATCTGTTTGCAGGGTGAAATAGCTTGTAGACAAAATTAATTCAAAAAAGGGTGTGGACAGATTCTTGATATATTGTTATTATATGTCACTAATATGTATGCAAAACAAATCAGGCTGAGTCATGCAGTGCTTCAGTTCAGACTCACTACCAACATTTGCATTAAAAGAAGCAAAATAACTTTTTGAGCATAGATTATTTATACCTAAAATACTATTGTACTGTGCTTCACCACACTGTAAATAACATGGGGAAAGAAGGGCACTTCAGATTTCAGACAAATTCATTTGAGATACATTGGCAGAATCCATTGAGGTACCAAATTGAAAATTTGAGGTACAAAATTGAATTGAAAAAAAGGACAGAACAATGTCAGAAAACTTCCCTTGGAATCTCATTTTATATGACTAGTATTTGTAGAACTGACTATGAAAAGGTTAAAATTCATGATGCTATCCACCTGAAGTATGTCTATGGGAGACAGCAAATTTTATACTAGGCCCTAACCATTACAATTCATTTACACGTTAGAAGTAGTCCTTGCCACATTACCAGGCCAGAACAAATGAGTGATAACATGCAGTTTGCTTTGTAAGCAGATGTTTCTGCCACTCTTAATTTAGAGGCATGTCCATTGATTTCACTTCCCAGTTTTATACACAAGTGGTCGAATCCAACATTTTTGTGTATTTTCCTTTGCACAGGCTGATCCTGGACAAGTTTTAAAGCAATCATTTGAGATTATTCATAGATATTTTTAAAAGAAATGCCCAGTTGGGCTAGATTTGGAAAAGAACTAGAACTGGAAAAGAGGCAGTTAGAGGAACATGAGACGTATAGAAAAGCCGGAGTAGACCGTAAAACCTGAACAGAGACTGGTCAGTGCCCCTTTCTGTACTGGACTAGTGACCATCAAAGGAAGCTACTGAGAGCCAGGGTCAAAACAAACAAAAGCATGTGATACATGAAGTCAGTGACAGATACATGGGAGTCCTTGCTAGAAGTTGCTGTGGATGCAAAAACGTACTTGGAAGGGAGCTTTGTGGAAAGTTATTAAATGGACAGAGCTATTCAAGCTCGGAATATCCCAGGAGCTGATGATATCTTGAGGCTGAAAGATAAGAAGAGAGAGCAGTTTACGTTCTTACTGTTTCTCAAAGGTCATATTTTGGACCCAGTGGAGAAAGGACAGGGGATAGGTGAACTTTTGATCTGAACAGTACAGATCTTCTTAGGCTACTTTCCTCTGGTGTCCAGTTCACTGTTTTTGTAGATGATGATGCTCTACACCAAGAAGATATATCTTGAAACTAGCTCTGCTGTTTGTCTTTCTGCCACTACCCCTGTTCAAGACCTTCAAACCCTTATGACAAGAAATCTCTATTTAGTATCCAGCCATAATTTAGTAAGAGAGAATTTCATCATGGCTTCTCTCCCAGTTCTCAGGATCATTTTCTTTTTTAAAAAATTTTTTTATTTTATTTTAACCAGTGACTATTTATAGAATAAAATAGATGTGGTTTCAGCATCACCACAGCCTCTGGTTTGAGTGGATAAGTTTCACCCAGCTATTACAAGAAAGGGTGTGGGCAGCCATTTTCAGGAGAGAATTCCTAGCAGATAGTGTGAGGGGATCTTCATGGACTGCTGGTGTGTAGTTGTCCTACATCCAGAGAGAGGCAGCAGCTTCCCGTGCATCATGTTCCCTCTTGGCTAACTCCAGGCAGCTTCCTAGGCATTCTGCTACGTTTTTCGATCCTACTACTCTGGGACTGTCCAACAGGGAGTTAACTCAAGTAAGCATATAAAAAACCAGAACCCTCTGAATCAGAGCTCCTGCAATTCTAACTCTGGTGAGCTCTCAAGCTTTTACCAGCGTACCCCTCTTCAGGGGTGGCAGGTCCAGTGAAGAAATTCACATCTCCTACATGCTGCTTTTGAAATTATTTTGAAATGCATAGGCATAGCTGGGAATTCCAATTCTGAAAAGCTTTGTTAGTTTGGCATGGGCTCTTTTTTAATGAAGAAGTGAAAAAAAAAGTTTTAAACATTTTAATTATAGTAACCTGCTTCATGCAATGTGCAGATAATTCGGACAATCGGATTACCTAATATGTAAGTCATTAATTCCTGGAAGCACCTTACACATTCCAATCATAACAACATCAACCATTAAAAAAAAAAAATCTATACTCTTCTGTTTGCTCTCATTTTCATCTAATAATAGCAATAGTGACCGCAGCGCAGGGCGTTCTCAAGGATTGATGGCCAGCTGGGAGTAATGGCACCCTTAGCTACACTTCTACCCATAAATGCCTGTCAGTCTATCATCAATCCTCAGAAAATGCCCTATACCCAGATCATTGCTACTTAACCAGTAGTTAGAATGAAAATAAAAAGCAAATGTAAGAAGAGTCATGAAGATTTTCCACCTTTTATACATGGGAGAGTGCATTTGCTTCTATCTTGTGGTTTAACCTGACAGGTAGCTAAACACCAGAGAAATGCTTGCTCACTCCCACCCTGCCAGTTGGATGGCGGAGAGAACTGGGAGAGGGGAGTAGAAGAAAAATTCATCTGTTCAGATAAAGACTGTTAATAAGACAGAAAAGGAAGGGAAAAAAAAAAGAAGTATTATTATTATCATCATTATTAATACTAATATCAATATTAATGCCAGAATAATACATTAAATATAAAAACAAGTGATGCACAATGCAATTGCTCACCACCTACCAACTGATGCACCACCAGGTCCTGAGCTGTGGACTCTGGCCAGATTTTCCCTTGTTTTTACATTGAGCATTATGTCATATGGTCCATTTGTCCAGTTTGGGTCAGCTGTCCTGTTTTCTAGATTTTTTTGCCCCCAGCTTACTCACTGGTGGGGTGGTATGAGAAGCTGAAAAACCCTTGCCTTAGTGTAATCACTGCTTAGCTAAAACATCAATGTGTTATCAACATCATTCTCATCCTAAATCCGGAGTACAGCACTATACCTACTAGGAAGAAAATGAATTCTATCTCAGCCAGAACCAGGGCACCCTATCAGAAATCTTTGCCTTAATAGGACATCACAGCAATCTGTATTGACCAACATGTATTGAGTGTGTTTCTGTGATTAGTCCTTGTGCAATTAGCTCCATCAACACATTCTGAGTCAGAACAAGGGAGAATTCAGGCTAGGAAGTGCCTCCAGCCCTCTTCCTCCTTTGGGTGGACAGAGTAAAACACTAATTTTGGTGCTATCATTAACTTCTGTCCAAAACACAGGTTTTTATGACTAGCAACAACCAGCCAGAATATAAGCTTTTCATCCCAATACTTCTCAGGATGGTAAAAGCTTAAAGCCTCAGCCTGAGTAAATTATTAACATACCATGGCAGTTTACAGCACTAATCTCATTAAGAGAAAAGCAGTAGGAAGTGCAACATTGGCTCAAGCCAATGGTCAGTCTAGTTTCATATTTTTTTCATGCTGGCTTTCAAAGCAGGTGCATACTGAAGATTTGACCCAAGAAGTTTCTAGGCGTTGTGTAAATTTTCAACATACAGCAGCAAAAGCAATCCAAAACACGTGCCTCTGAATTGCTGGAAATGCCAGAAATGTTTGTGAAGGCAAGTAGAAAAACATGGGTGTGATTTGACTGACAACCAACTGCTGCCATTTTTACTTTTTGATGACTGAGTGACCTCAGGAAATATTTATGCTGGCAAACTTGTAGGTGCAAAATGGGAAAATGGATTGAAGCTAAACCTGGCAGGAAACTGCTGTCTCCACTTCCCTTAGGTATGTGTGGGTGTTCACATATTTAGAAATCTAATTAATAGCTCTCAGGGACTTTCCCTGGCTATTTTTCAATGCAGAATGTTGCCAATTGATTTTTTTTTCTATATCAGTAATTAAAATTGATTAATTTTGGCCTAGAAACACTCGGATGGAGAAGAATGTTATCTTTTACCTTCTATTTTTCAGATAGACATTATCAGAAGACATTTGAAGATAGTCAGAAATAATGTATATTTTACTTTCTGATGCACCTCACATCACTTGTAGCTTCTTAAGTTTCTCTCTCAGAAGCCAACAGTGACTAGGCCTGATCAGAACTTTAACCTTTAATCTGCTGCATTTACTGCACACATTCAACTTTTCTGTCATGATAAATTTCAATGGTTAGGAAATTAAACAAATCTGTAAGTATTTCTGGGGTTGAGACTTTAGAGGAGATTATGTCTAGCTTGATTATTTGTAAGTGGAGGTCTCATGAGCTGTATCCTGTTATGGAGAGGTAACATCAGAAGAGCTAGTGCATCAGAGATGACTTGTCCCCAGCAGTAGCAGACCATGCCCACTCTGGCTGTTGGCAGTGTTTGAAGCTAAGCTCCTGAAGTGATTATCGTATACACGCAGAGCTTCAGAACTAGATGCTTTGATCTACAGACAACTTCCCTCTGTTGCTCCAGTCTCCAATGCAGCTGTAGGACATTCAGCTCTGGCATGCCACTGCATTATACTGCACAGCCAGGCCAGGGGGAAGGTGAGAAGGGACATCAAGGTCATTAATGATGCTACATGTGAGAAAAGAGACATTTCCCCATTTCATTTACTTTCTGATTCTTTTAAATTTCTTCACTGTTTTAAGAGCACTGGGAGGGGGGTTTTCCTTTCCTGTCTAGAGGGCTTTTTTTATTTCTTGTATATATATCTGCTGCAAATACTGCAGAAATAGTTGCTGCTTTTCTTCCCAGAAACGATTGCATTTGGCAAAGGTTGAATCAAATTCTCAGGAAATCTCGAGTCACTGAGCTCTGAGTTGGAAGAAAACTCAAGGTCACTTCATAGAAAATCTGAGGAGAGTTCTGGGTGAGGGGCTTTGAATGGCCTTTTTTCTCTTTTGTATATCACTGTAATTCCTACTGTGTTGCTTGTTTATGAAGAAAAGGGGAGATTTTTCTAATAATTCATACTAGGATATTGTCTTTATTTTTTTCATTCCCATAAACATTACATATAGGTGAGTAGGTGTGGAATGACATAAGAGTCCAATGAAGAGCAAACGCAGAAACTAAACCAGCCCGTGCTCTTTTTAAGATGTACAAGAAGAGTTCTAGCTAAATCTGTCCAAAAGCCTCAGAATATGAGTCCATCATCTTCATAGTTTGAATTCAGTTTTAACCTTTTGTGGAAAAAAAAAAAAAAGAAAAGAAACTATCTAAATCAGTGGGATTAAGCAGTATTTTGCCAATTTACACTAACACCTGGCTCCTTTTAGATAAGGCCCAAATGAACATTAACTCGTGCCAAAGCACACACTCAGATTGTTGACCTAGCTGTTTAAGCTATCATTCTTGAGATTTGGATGAACAAATGCTGGAGCTAATCCTGTCTATTGCATGTAACCTTGTGCCCAGGCAGGCATTCATGAAATGTTATCAACATCATGTGTCAAAGGACTTTTAAATAAGTTTTTTATTATTATTTTTAAAAGGAGAAACCAGAAATTAATATCAGTCCAATCATAAGTCACGTGAAAGTATTGCATCCTATGTACATTACAGGTTTTAACTTTCATTAAAACTGATGTAAACATTATATTATTCAAGGAGCAGAAAAGTCTAGGGAGAAAAAAATACAAAAAAATACCCCAGAAAATAGAGTAGTAATCAATGACAGAGGAAATAATGGCACATAATTACCAGCTAAAGTAAGTTTTGCTATGCCTTGGGAACTCTTAGTCCTCCTCTCATATAAACACTATAAGTAGCCATTTACATGGCAAATGTGAGGCAAATGTGATCCTTTGGTCATGGAATCCATTGAGGCCCTTTGAGACTGACACTTTCCCCACGAAAAGTTCAGGGCTCAGTCCTGCAGTTGCTCCCAAGCCAGGAGGTTGTCACATCAGCATAAAATCAGCATAAACCTCACTAGCTCCACTTCATCACATTTTAATCTATTCCTGGCTGGGTATGCAAAGATGTTCTAATGCATGATGTGCAATCCCTCACTGAGTAACATTGAGCCTGAACACCCATGTTCTTAAATCACTACAGATTGCTGCTGGTTTGAATTGATTACGTTTTTGTCCAAGCAAGTGGCAGCCGAAGGGATTGTGAATCATATCAGTGCCTCTGAATAGCCTGCAGTGGCAGGTGGGAGTGTGTGAGGACAACAGGGAAGGCTGTAATAACTCCAGTAGCTTAGTGTCAAATAAAATCAAGAACAAGAGCAGCAGTGTTAACAGTCAGTGAATGTTCCTCTAGCGCTTTTATTCTTTACAGCACTGGGTAACTATTGTTAGATGTTGTATTGGTCTGAAACTACATTTGCCTTCTCCCTGGTCCTCTTGCTTACTCCCTGTGATTGGGTATGCTCCTGGGAGAAATTGTTATCGCAGCAATAGCACAGAAATGGCTAGATATACACAGAAATTTGCCCTGCTCTCATTCATTACTACTGCCAATTAGGTGTTTACCCAGGGTGACATTACTGTAGGAATAAAAGCTCTAGTCTCTCTCAATCAGATGACATGTTCTAATCAAGCTAGGACTTCCACTGAACAGCTGTACCTCAATTAGAAACTGATATCCATGAAGAAAACACTGTTGGCTAATTGTGCTAATAAGATATTAGCCACCACCTTTTCCAACTGCAGGCTTGTCACGTCTCCCAGTAGTACCTTATTTTATTGCAAACTCTACTGAGGAGGATTATTTACTTTCTTGCCACAGCTCTCAAGTGAATGCAATGCTTACCTGTGTACAAAACCTGCTTTCAAAACCCAATCCTGCTAGGTTTTGGAAGGCTCAGGCTCAGGACTAGGTTTATCATAACTTAAAGGACATTATTTGATAGGAATTGTTTTAAAAGGAAATTGAAGGAAAACTGCTTTTCTGAGACTGGCTTACAAGAGCCAGAGTGAGTTACACTGCCTCAAACCCAGAAAGAATAGCACTTATTTGAAAGAATGATTTCATGTTCAGAGAAGAACTGATGCTGCCCTTTATGTTAAAGAGCCCACTTTTGTTTAATTTATGCAAGAATAATTTAGAGCTGTAACTCATGGATTTCATGTCTTATTTGTTGGGGAAGTGGCCTTCAAAAAGTGCTTTAAATCTATTGTCTTGTTGCACTCCATAGCAATTTGTTACCATCGATTAAAATAAATATTCCTCGTTATTAAACGTTCTAGAATTACACGTGGATATTTAGTGTGAAGTGTGATTAGAAATGTGATTAAAATGGGTTTCTGATCAAATGAAGTAGGATGCTGTTACACTGAAAATGAACTAAATATCAGGAAAGATAATAAAGCCTTTTCTTATTAGAATCACTACCTCCATGTTACACTAAGAAAAGATCATTTCAGGTGCTTATTCACTTGATTGCATTTTTGTACTTGAAAGTCTGGCTGCAGAGGATGAGAACTTGTCTTCTATGGTGATGTACCTGTAAGAGCTCAAAGCAAGCCTGCTGCAGGGTCAGAGCCTCAGCAGGCACTACACCCTGTGCCTTGTCCCAGCTGGGTAGGTGAAAGCAGCGCAGCTCCTCCGAAGCCCCTTGCTGCTGCCACTTAGTTTTCAAGAGATTTACTCAAAGGCCGAAGCTCAGCAGGGGAGTGTTGAGCTTCTCTGTTCTGGCACATGCTTGTGGGTCCACATGAGAAAGTCAACAGTTGTTTGTTAGTGTTGTTTTATAGAATCATAGAATCATAGAATAGTTAGGGTTGGAAAGGACCTTAAGATCATCTATTTCCAACCCCCCTGCCATGG
>JANHGB010058140.1:0-15511 GCA_026283785.1 Coracopsis vasa
ACCAGCGTGGTCACTTGGGCTGTTGCGGTGTTTGCTTCTGTTCCTGGCATGGTATTCCACAAAACTCAGAAGGAAAATGGACGTTACACTTGCAGTCCTCATTATCCAAGTGATAGCACAATCAACTGGAAGTACTCCTATACTTTAAAGATGAACATCCTGGGTCTTATTGTTCCAATGGTTATTATGATTTTCAGTTACTCCCAGATTCTAAAAACATTACTGAGGTGTAAGAATGAGAAGAAACACAAGGCAGTCAGACTTATTTTTGTGATCATGATCGTTTACTTCATCTTCTGGACACCGTTCCACATTTCATCTTTTCTGCACACATTTCAATATGTACTTTTTGCCCTAACTTGTCAAATCGAAGGTCAGCTGCACAAAGCGATCCAAGTGACAGAAACGCTCTCCATGATCCACTGCTGTATCAACCCTGTGATCTACGCCTTCGTTGGGGAAAAGTTCAGGAAGTATCTGCGTGTCTTCTTCCGAAAGCACGTTGCTGCCCACCTCTGCAGGAAATGCCCAGCTCTTTACCATGAGAAACTAGAAAGAGCAACTTCCACAGCCACATCATCCACTGCAGAGCATGACGTCTCTACTGGACTGTAAAGATACCCCAAGGCAATAGTTAGGAAATGTTGCATCACTTGCTTTGCATTAGGGACCACCTGATGCTATTGAAGGTCTTTCTGTCAACCACTACTGAATGACCCCCGATTCTTGTGGTTAACTGTTCCCGGGGGTTATATATAGCATTTTCCATTCTTAAACTAAGCGAATCATGGAGTTCTCCAGAACATCAAGATTTGGGTGAGGCCTAAACCGGTATAATTCTGTTTCTTCACCCAAATTCTATCCAATGAAGCAATGCTAGTCAGATTGACCTGGGGGCAATGCAGTATTGAAGAGAATAAGGAGTATTATGTCATCTCACAAGAGCCATTTGCTGGTGTGTGAACACCGTAAGATGAACACTGGGATGAAGCTTTGAGGATAGATGTACCTGTTTAGTGTTCAGCATTAATGGAATGACTTTTGGAAGTGGCTGTATTCTTTCTGCAACATAGTCACAGGCATTTGATAGGGGGAGGCTTTTAGCTTGCTTCATGTCTGGCCCCTTATTTCTCCTACATGAATAAAAGATGTTTCCATGAAAAGGAATTTGAGGATGAATATGAGATAGATCAATGTAATATCACTCCTCTGATGAGAGAGTTGTAACACCTTTATCTCACAGGGCCATTTAACCCAAGGATTTAGTTGTTAGCTAATAGTGTAGTCATTTTTCAACATAATCCTTTGGACTATAGGCTAAGTTATAGTATTTTTATTGTAGTTCTTTAATGTTATGCCTGCCATATCTCTGTTCAGTTGCTAACATTTTCCAAAGTGGGCTTTGAGGATGCAGTTTGTCTCCAAGGAAAGCAGCACTTAACCAATAAAAGCCCCTGAGCAGAGATCTGCAAGGCCAGAATGAAAATGACCTTGGTGTTTGCTATGCAACATTCTGTATTAAAGAAGTACCAGGACTCTCTGAAGGATTCTGGAGACTGTGAGCACAGCACTGAGCGGAGGCCTCCCTATTCCTGGATGGGTAAATCGTGTGTGTAGAGGAAGACTTCACATGGCAGATGCAGTAAGTGTGTCAGGTTCGGCTCCTGCATGAGAAAAACATGCTCTTCACAGCTCCTATGTGTGATGTTTGGGATACACTTTAAGGTAGACAGTAGCCTTGGAACTGCAAAAGCAACCAACTGCAGAGGAGTCGTACCTGGAGATGAGTGCTCATGGCTTACTGCATGCTGACTGAAGACTTGAGACCATTAGTCAACTGGTGTCCTATGGCCATATAGTTATGCCATTGCTGTAAAAGAAAGTGGTGTTCTGGGGACATGATGTTAGCAAAGAAGAACAGGGAGAACTTGCTTCAGACTGTAAGGAAGTGCAGGTGAACACTCTTTATACTCTTTATACTCTTTTTCCTCATTTACTTCAAAGGGTACCACTCTTACAGGTAAGGCCTTGCTCATGGGAATCTGGAAGTTCAACTAACCTCCAGGCAACGTAAGGACACAAGAGGGGATTCCACGCTACTTAACATTAGGCACATGATGCCTCATCTGAAGCAAATATCTTCAAGGTCCCTCAGTGGTCAGCAGACAAAGAGAGATGCCCAAGTCAGAAGCAGACATATGATTTAAATGGGAAGATTACCTGTCCAACTGCAGGAGGAACCTAGAAAAGCCTCTTCATTTGGGTATCGGATGCCTTAATCCAGGTGGTGCAAATACTCTTCTCCCTCAAGCCTTGTAGCATCAAACCCTGCGTCTGTTGGTTGTTAGTTTTTATCCTATCAGCTATTATAATCTGGCCACTGTCTTGTGATGTCAATAGCCACAAACCAAAAGACCAAAAACTATCCCCACAGTAAACTTTCTTGCTTGGAAATAGTATTTTTCCTTCCTTTTGTACTTTTTTACTGCACAAATGTGAAAGCACCTTTTTAATATTAAAGCAGAAATGAGTTCAGTGGGATACAAACCCTGCTGTAACTGTGATGTTTCTACTGCTGTAGCTTAAATTCTTGCCTTGTTGGAATGATATTTCTTTCTGTTTTCATGTTAATGAAGGGAAATTAATAAAATCAGTGTCTGAAAACCAATGCAAACCCTGTAGCACTGCGTTCTTCTCCATCAGTAAAAGGCCATCAGCTCTGCTCATAGAAGAGAGGTGGCAAAACCATGCAACCTCAGATTTAAACCCTCGCCATACCACACTCCAGCAAGAGAAACCAAACAAAGAACTGTCTGCCCAGTCCAGAAGCAGAAGCCATTCCATTCAGAACGCCTGGTACTGGGACAGGTTGTCAGCGTCATCTGGTTAGTGTTCTCCTGTCACAACCTTGTAGACAGCTCTGCAAAGCTCATCATCACTTGAGGGGCTGTGCAGTGGCCTGTGCATCTGATAATGCTGCCTGTCTCCAGTTCAGTGTTGTGGCCCCACCTTCCCAGCATCACTCATTTCAGAGTCAAAACACCCAAACCAAGATTGCTATCACTGGCACAGGGATTACAACACTGCCTGGCAGTTAGGCAAACTTCTACAGCAGTTCTTTTCCCTACCATTCCATCTTCTGAGTGAAATACAGCTCCTGCACCACCAGAATATGGATACAAAGCGATGTCTTCACCACTTATTTCTAGTCAAACATCCTTTGACTAGAGAAGGAAGAAGAGAAGCTGCGTGGAGACCTCAGAGCAGCTTCCAGTGTCTGAAGGGGGCTGCAAGGATGCTGGAGAGGGACTCTTCATCAGGGACTGCAGCAATAGGACAAGGGGTGATGGGTTCAAACTGGAACAGGGCAAGTTCAGGTTAGGTGATCTTTACCTGTAAGAGGAATGGTTCTAGTATGAGGTATCCCTGCCCGTGGCAGGGGGATGGAACTGGATGGTCTTAAGGTCCTTTCTAACCCAAACCAGTCTGGGATTCTATGATTAAAGCCATCAACATTGGTGACACTTAACAGAAAATAGGAAATCTTTGCAAGGATAGTGGAAGCACTTGAATTGAAATATTAAATAAATATTATGAACAAAGCATAGCTGTTGGCACAGATACTTACCTGCTTTAATGATCCCCAAGACAGCATCTTGGACAATAAGATTGCTTTCTAGACTGAAAACACACAGTCTTCATGTCTGGAGCCAAAGAAGAGCATCTGAGCCTGAGGACCTTATTATTGAGCAGGGCTTCATCTGAGAGGAGAGAGATCAATAAACTGCAATTATGTTGAACGTAAACTAACTCAATATCCAGAAACAACAACAAAGAGTGAATATGCTGCTTGCAGCAGAGATACTAAATAAACCCATGACAAATAAAGCAGTCTAACAGCCCCATCTCTTCAGCTTCAAGACACCTGGGAACCCTCTGCATTTGAAGGTTGCAAATAAGGGCAGTGAATCCCCATTCACCTGACCAACAGCTTTAACTCCACAGAGCTGTACTAAAGCATATTGGTACTTTCATGTTGAGAGTTGATTGCATTAACACCCCACCTCCCCCCCCCAACAGTAGTTTTATTCAGTTTTCAGTTTAGTAAAGGGCTTTTGGAGTTTTCCAATCAGTTTCTATAATTTACAACACACTCCACAATAAACACACTCTTTCTATCCAGATCGTGCTGCAAGTACAGAGCAGTGATTCTTCTAGAGGAAGAATCACTGGAGGAATGCAAATGAATGCTGAATTAAACCCCAAGGTTTTGTTTGGAAATGATCATTTTCAAAAGAACCCATTGCATCAGAAACAGAGGAAATAAATAGACACAAATGGGCTCAGGTGCATTTGCTGATGAGAGGAGAAGTTCTTTGCCTGCAGATGCAAAAGCTGCAGTACATCAAGTTACCTGCAAGAAACACTCTATAACTTGTTGAAAAATGCATCTAAATACATATTTAAGCAACTTCACCTTTAAGGCTGTTAATGAAACGCTGAGAGTTCACTAAACCCTCAGCTTGAATGGCAGAATGGCAGCTTGGGCTATGGAGTCCCATAGGAATTTGAAGTTTCCAGCAAACAATAGAAGCCCTGAAAATCTTCTGGGCAAAGTGTTTTCTCACTAGGTCTATTTATATTGGCCTATAACATGAGGGGAAATTCTTAGGCTAATCTATAAGCTCTCAGCAATACGCTGTTACAGTGAGTATGATTAATTCCGTTATCTCTTCTTCATTAATTTATCCAACCACATTAATCAACTTACTAATAGAAAAGGCAACCAGCACTTTCTGGGATTTGGGTTTTTTCCCTCAGGAAAAAGGTCATCTTGACTAAACCCACGATTCTGCTTCCTAAGAAACTCTTTTGTTCAACAAAATACCTGGCTAGTTTAACCAAAATGCAAGCTATAGCCCTAGTGAGAAGAAAAGGCAGTGCTGAACAGCTAAATGATCCAGAATTGCACAAACCTTGCTGTTAGTAGTCTTTTTTGGACGCTCTCACTCTTTAAAGCTCCATCTCATAAATCATGGATTACACTGCTGTGTGCTTTTCACAAGGGCATCCCATGTCTGCAAGCAAACCTTCCCGAAGTTTCAGTGCTTGGCTTGCTGAATGCACAGCCCCCAGAGTATTCCTACAGCTGCTGAGCACTGAACAAACTCCATTTTATGCTATTTCTCTGGTGATGGCCACAGCATAAAAGTGCAGTTAAATATGAGCCCTTTTGTTACCCAGAAGCTGATTTCCTTCCTGCAAGAGGGTGAAGTGGTGTCCAACAGCCACAGAGGGCAGGTCATGATTTGTCACCCACACTTTTCATGGGTAGCTTCACCACACCTTATGTTATTGACTGCACAAGCCCTCAGTTTTTGCTTCCAGTTGGTGTCTGATCTGCCCCGTGTAACCAGACTGTGGCCTTGGCAACAGCTCAATTCCCCCTGGGTCACAGTGTGTTTGCTTCTCATCCAGGTTCCTGTCCATCAGCACTTTGCAGCAGCAGGATCTAGCCTTTTCCTGGGTCCCTGAAGTTATCTCCCAGCCTCTCCTGCAGAATTAGTTCCACATGATTAATTTCAACATATTTGTCCTTTTTCTGTATGCTTCTTACCAAAACAAATAAAGAGATTGGGGAGGAAATGCATGTTTCCATGAAGGTTAGACACCCTCCTTCATTTTCTCTCCAAGCCCTTCAGACCTTCAGATGCCTGAGAAGTGAGGTTATGCTTGACAGCAGAGCAAGGTCTTTCTGGCTTCTGGGCTCTTCTGTTTTGAAACTGAGGGGAACATGTTAGGAAGATAACTTATCTGCCAAATTCACAATAGTAATAAGGTTAACTGCTAAGTCAAGCACCAAAGAGTAAAATTGCATTCCTCAAGCCCCATGCTCCTCTCCTGTGGCAGCTGAAGAGTAATACCCTGGAGACAGAGAGGGGTTAAGGTTTGCTTCTGGACATTCCACAACGTGACAAGCCAGGCCAACAAAACTTCCAGCTCAATCTTAAGCCCTGCTGGGAACTACGGACTTGTTATTGCTCTGGCTCTTCGGTGAACCCTGATCTGATGGGCACACATCTGTTGGGGTGGGCCCTGCACTGAAGAGGAGCAGAGTAGACTGCTTTTATAGGCTGTCCTCACTGCCAACATCTCCTACAGCTCCCTGCCTCTTCATCTGCGCTCCTTCATCTTTGCCATCTCTTTTTTCCCCCCTTGATTTCTCCCTTCGGATATCAGCTCCAGCATGCCTGTGCTGAGCCACACCTGTAACAGGTTTACTACATTTCTTAGTCTCTTCTTTGGGAGCAGCTCAACATCAACAGAACATTTAAAGGTGCCTTTGGACAGACACTGGTCTTGAGCATGATTTAAAGCTGAGGAAGTTTTCCTTCTGCGGGATCCTGTCTCCCTGCCACTGCTCCAGCGTCTACTTAAGAATTTTGTTAAGCGTACATTGGAATTGGAATTAACTCCAGCCCTTCCCCTGCTTAGGCCCTCCAATTACCAGCCTGTATTTACTCTCCCTAGGCTGCTAGAAGGCCAATCCACTTTTCCAAGTAAGTGGAACCATGTAAGTGGAGCTTACCAAGCATCATCTCAAACAGACAAATAGCCTAGTAGCGTTCTCAATCTGACAGGAGCTGGGGGTACGAATCCACTCAGTTAGGAAGTCACTAGTGATCAGCTTCTCTACTACCAACTTCACCTACTAGTTGAGCAACACTTTGCAATGAATTCAACCTGCACTGAATTGCATTATGACTCTTTGAAATCAATAAATCTGGCCTGCATTCTGAGTGAGGGTGACTGAGGTGCTGTTTTACTCCAAGAGATTTTAGTTCATATAAAGACTCTAGGTGGTATAGGAATATTGGCTTTATTACTTCTATGAATTCTGCTTACTGTGGTAGCTCCTGTAAGTAAAAACACATTTCATTTGCTGGGTAACTGCATCACCGATGCTTTTGGCCCTGGTGAGCGTATTTACATTTCAGTAATGTAACCTTAAACCACCATGAATTTCAGATTTCTCCAGAAAAAAGTAATCTTTTGCTTTTGCAAGATTGCTTGCAGCGAAAAAAGTAGATTTTCATTAAAAAGAAGCAAACCTGATTTTAATGCTTTTTCACTTGTTTGCTGCAGCACTAAAAGACTGAGGTTAAACCTGGCTACTTTGATCACAGTGATGCTTTGTGGCAATTCATCATCTCTAATGGGTTGTAAATGTAGTCCCACTTTGTGTTCTGCCCTTCTCTAGGCAAGCATGGTTTAAAACTGATCATTTGAAAAAGAAATCAGAAGATCCAAACTCTGAAACAATCCAAGTTTCAAATATGTGCGTCTGAAAGGAAGGAGAAATTCTTGTCTCTGGAGTTTCAAGTTCTTCTGACTCTTCTTAGTAAACACCACCTAATTGTACTAAAAGGTACAAAGAGTCAAGAGTTCACATAGATATAAAATATTCTCTGCTCAACACCTGGTTTGTTTAAGAACGAGATCTGTGGATCTCGTATCAGTCCCAAGGGATCCACATGAACTTTCGTACTCACATCAATTAAACTTTGCTCAAGCTCACAAAAAACCCAACTGTTTTTGCACTGAAGAATCTTTTGACCACATGGATACCCCCTGGTTTTAGTAGTTAATTTTAGTAGTTAAAGTTTTATATAAACTATGTTAGATTCCAGAGAATAAAGGTGATAGAAAAGAAACTGGAAACTGGATTAAAGTTAGAAAGCAATTCTGTAGTGTCTTTCCAAAACCAAATGCAATGGAACACCAGTTCATTGCTGAGGTTCTCAGCTGCTACTATAGTAGCTCACACACACAGAGTAATAATTCATCTCATTATATAGTTATTACATTATTCATATCATTCTGGATGTAGGCAGACATTCCCCAGGGCCCTGAGGACTAAGGCATCATGTGATGATGGCGATGTGAAGGCTTCAAATAGAGCATCCAGAAGGAACAGCATGTGGGAAGAGTATCTGCAGTCGTCATGGGGCACATATTCTCACCAACCACATGCTGAGTGCTACAATGACCAGAAAAAAACCTGGCAGCAATATTCACACCTAAGACAAAATCACTTACAAGGAACAAAAATCAGCAGATACAGCCATCAAAACCAGTGCCTAGCTGTAAACTTCTGCCCTGCATGGTAGGAAAGGACATTTGGACTAAAGGCAGTGTAGTCTCCAAATATATGAGCATACCTAGGGAATGAAAATGCAACCTGCATTTAGATGTCCTTTTAAAACAGAAAGATTTTCCAGTTTGTGTGTAGTAAACCATGCACCTTACCAAAACTGTTGGGTTTTAAGGCTGAGGACTGTTCTTTGCAGGCTATACATTCTCCTATCACACACAGGATTTTCTCCCCAGTTTGTTCTTTTATTGCTGCAGAAGACCCATGTCTGTCTTAGCTATAATAGACAGGGTTGTAAGGGACAGAAATTGACCTTTTTTATAAATATATTACTAACAATTCTGGGTTTAGTTTCAAGGAGGTTTGTTCCTCTGGCAGATCAAGCTAATTCCAGTTGAAAGCAGTGGAAACTGAAAATCAAGTCCTAAATAGGAAGTGGCAGATGGAGTTGTAGGAAATGCTGACTGCGCAGGAACCTGGAAATGATATTGCCATATGAAACACATTTGCTAGGTCTCCTCAGTGAATTATCGCTTTTGTTAAAGGTTATTTATGACGAATTTGTAACATTGCTGAAACTTTGCCTTGCAACACAAGTCCAGGAAGGACAATTTAACCATAAACAGCAATATGGAAAACATAGAATTCAGGACTATTTTCTATATCCTGAATTTACCTTATTCTTTTCCAGATGTAGAGCTTTATCCATGTCAATTGGCAAATAAAAGATTTCTCATTTGACTTGCGTAACAAACAAGTGATTTCTTGTGCTGAACTTTCTACTTTAAACTCTTCCCACAATAGCAAGTGGGTTTCGGAGAAACTCTGCTCAGGGATTATAAGGCTTTAAGAAGGATTTCTGTCCATTCTCAAAGCCAAAGCTACATGTATCTGTCCCTTCCCCTTCTGTGGCTGGGTGTAGGACAGATAAATATTTATCTAGCCATCTGGACTAAACATTTTATGCATTATTCCTGATGCTTTCCATCACCATGCCAACCTGCTGTTCTGCCTTGCTGGCCCAGGAGGGGATTAAGTAGACTCCACCAGGGATGACAAGCAAATGAAGATATCTGTCTCAGCTGAAGTTAATGGCAGAATTGCTGCCACCTTTCAGTGAGAGCCAAGATTTCACTGGTAGTATTTTGCCAAGCTCCCTCTGCCTGAATTGTCAAGTACAATTCATCTGGTTTGACTTGGTCTAAACCAACACAGAGGTTGATCTAAAGTCTCACAGCCCTGGGGGAAAAAAAAGCAGAGCTATCCTCTCAAGGCATAACATTTGACCATAAATCATCACAGGCCCCAGTTCTCCTCTGATTTACACAGATTTGTTTCAGCTATAAAGGCACAAGAGTGCTGCCTGATATAAACTACTAGCTGTGCAGGGAAGCCCAGCACAAGGTTGGACTACTTTGCACGTAAGCTGATTGAACTAATTCTGCACTTTGCTATCTAGACAAGCATCAGGACTCAAAAGGAAGGTAAGTTGGCAAATCAGAGCTAACTTTAAAGAAGTGCACCAGGATTTTCAGCAAGATGAGCTCCTAATTCGTTTTCTACCATAAGATAACAGTATTTGGTAGAACTGCCTAAAGAGTTAAGCAAGGAGGTTTAAAATGGACACTTTTCCTATTTTGTTTAGAGTCTGGTAACAGCCAAGGTGCTGGTTTATGTCAGAATTCTGCACACAAATCAAATCGTTGGCATGAATCAGCCTTTGCCTGCCTTGGAAAACTTGCAGGTGATATTGGTAGTCTTTGCTGATTTCAAGTCACAGGAAGGGTGCCTAAAATGTGCCACCAGGTATATCAAGGACTCCACGCTCATTGCAGAAAATGGTCAGGTTATTGGTTGGATGTAATGTTTGTTGAGCTTTATCTCTCTATAATCCAGCCTGCAAATGGCTTTCAACAGCTTTGATTTGTGCATATCTGATTGGTTTATGTTAACATTTGGTAAACCTAATTTATGTTGGTAAACCACACTGACTGTTTGTGAGCCCTCTGTTTGTCAGACATCATTGAGTTACCTATGACATCTGAACGCAAGTCTTGTCTTCTGTTTAATACTGTACACTGGGCCCTGAAAGACTATTATTGCAAAAACCAGACAAAAGTATCTGTAATGTGATTTGCCCTAAAAATGAAAACCTTAATGCTGCAATACTGCTACCATCTCTCATAGAAATTGCATCTATGAATTACACTTGCGCTTTCTTCTATGTGGTTTCCTGGCCAAACCACACCACAGATTCTTGCTTGTCTCCTTTAAATATTGATTTTATTCTTGTTGCTGCATTTAAGCCTTTTGAGCCAAGTGAATGCTCAGGCACACTGATGCTCACTTTCTTCATCTCTCAGGCCTATTACATTGCCAGTGAGAAAAACTGTTTCGATTTAGCACATTCATGATAGAAAAAGAAAAACAAGGGAGAAATTCCTTCAGCAATTCAAGTTCAGAAGAGAAAAAAAACCCACAACTTCCTAAATCAGAACTGTTGGCAGTGTTGCGTTGCCTATGCGATCTGTAGCATCCCGACCTTCAGAATGGATGCATCCAGGGATCCCTGGAGCAGCCCCAGGACCACTGCCTGGGCAGTTAGAAATCAAGGTCAGGTGCTCATCCTGCTTCACCAGAGCAGCCTTTTGGTGAATCAAATATTTGCTTGTAAATTTGACCATCTCTATAGTGAGTCCTTTTTCCGTTCAACGTTTGCAAAGCTGTAGCCTCCTGAAGGCAGCTTTCTATTGATAGCCAGTTCTGAATGACTGCTCCTTCCAAGACTTCACAACTTCCTTTCATACTGCTTTCACACTTTCTGGTTCATTAAAATACATACTCAGCCCTCAATATAGAAACTCCTGCTTCCTGAAGAAACTTGTGAAGACCCTTAAAAACCTGAATGTGTTAAAAATCCTATTCACAAGACCACTGGCAAGACTCATCCTCCGTTCCCAAACACCTTCTTTAGGGCAGAACTTTTGATTTCAGAAAGTTCTGTTAGTACAAAATGAGATCTCTGCAGATTAGGGAAAGAAACATCATATTTATGGAGACCACAGAGCAAAACATGCACCTTGGTTTACTCAGTGTTAGTTCTTTAAAGTTTAGATGAAAATGGGAAATGGCCCATTCCTGTGCCCTGTGGGGAGGTTTCAGACCCGACCTGAGCAGTGCATGATAGCAGTGTCTGTGTCTGAAGCTCACTCACAGCATCCCAAGGGGATTCCTGCACACTGGTTGTGTTGCACTGCACACACTCCTCCTTCCTATAGCACAGCTGCAAACCGTTCCAGCACACACAGCAAGTAGTGGTCTGCTCCACGTGAAGCCTATAGCTTGTGTTCTTGCCCTTGCTTACTTTCCTAATAACAATAACAATGGAAAAACTCACTCATCTCTAACATTCCCATCCAATAAGTCAGTCATCCATTATAAAGAGAGAAATGTCTTTAAAAGAACCCCAACAACTTCTTTTGTCTTAGCAGCCTTCCAGAACTCAGCATGAGTTAAGCAGTTATTCTGTCTGGACCCACATAAGTGCAAGTAAATTCCCTTTGTGTCTGTGTGTTTGTGGCCAGATCCAACTCTTCAGTATGAGCTTTGGAACAACAGCTCTGTCAGTTGTATTTTAAAGATGAACAGAAACATCCAGCCATACTTTATAATCTGTATTACCAGCAGCAATAACACATTGTTAAGAGCAAGCTCAGCTGCTGATTGTATCTCAACTTGAAACTCAGTTTTGCAATTCAGTGAGAAAGGAAAGACTGGACTGCCACAATAATAAATTCTCCTTAAAACCCCCACAATTTTCCTGTGGATCCATAGCATTTTTATATAGATACATCACTGTACTAGCTACTGCTCCATTTTAACATGCAAATCTCCCACCAGGCATTAAGGCTTCTTTCCAAGCAGATGATGCATTGGTGCCTTCCAGGGCTGGTACTGCCTCAGAGCTATTGCTGACTTAATTCATCATCTGGAGATGCTGTGCTATGCTTTGAGCTGAACCACAGCTCCTCAGGAGCTGGCATTACCAAATCTGGCACAGTAGGGCTGTGAGAGAGAGAGAAAGGTCTCATGTACTGATAGCAAAGAGCTTTGACAAACACATTTTGAGCCTCACCAAGTGCGTGACAACCAACTCCTCACAGCCGCGCAGTGCAAACCATGGAGCAGCTTTCTAAAGCACCACTGGTGATGGAGGTACCAGCTCACAAACCCCTGCGTGCACGGGAAGGGGCACCTTGGTGCGTGAGGAGTGTTTCCACACCACTTTTGCTATGGTACGTTCATCAGGGGTAGGAAACTCAACAAATTCAATGGAGGGTTGAAGGCGACTTCATTATACTGACATGATGATTAATGCCTGTGCTGGCCAGAGCAGATTCACACCTGTATAAACAGCCAGAGCTGTGGCCATCAGGATCTGATCCCACTGGAGCGTAACCCCTTTGGCAGGTCTGCACTGATGGTTTAATAATAATGTCTCTAATCCCCTGGAAAGTTTGCCTAAAAAAATACCCTAAAACCCAAAAAACCCCACAAAACCCCCACAGATGCTATCAGTTATTAACACTGATATTGACACTGTGATACTCACTTAACCCACACAGAGGCTGTAGCTGTATTTCACCATAGGGAGAGAAACAATATGCTTTTCTAAAATCCTTGCTATTTTATCCACCCTACCACAAACAGGAAACCTACAGGAGTCTGTTGTAATCTCAGCTCTGGTTCTGAACCAGTCCAAGACCCCAAACTTCAGTGGCGTACATCCAGATTTCCATACCCTCCAAGGCATGTCATAACTTGCACTTCCACCCCACACAATCTCCCTTTGGGCAATAAGCATTGTGCTGTCTGCCCTGCCCAGTCCTCCTGGCTGAATTCACATCTAACATCAGCCTTCTACCTGTCTCCACCAGCAATGGAAAAGAAACTGCACATTATCAAAACCCTTTTGTGCCTGTGCCTTTCAAATATTCGCCTCTATGTTCTTCTGTGAAGCTGTGGCATTGTTTTTGTGCTGCTTCTTCCTCGTCCCTCATCTACCAGATCAATGCATCACTAAGGAAAGCTTCCTTTAACCATCCAGATGAGGAACAGGCATCATAAAGTTGTTGTATTTGACAATTCTTATTGCAGGTTTTATATGGTTACATTTCTGTCACAGAGAAGCCTCAGAAACCTTTTCCTGATGTACTACCTTTCCAACAAGGCGAGTGAATGCAGTTGAAGTGAATGTTCTAGAAACCTCTGCTTTGTTCAGAGATGAAGCCAGACCTCATTCCTTGCATTCCCTTGGTTTTATAGTAATTGTGGATAAAGGGAGGTGGGCTGCAAATAACTTCAGGATTATTTTATATTACTTGGATAGATAATTATCTGATTGTGCCAACAAATGCATGCTAAGCCTTCAAGCACTGAAAGAAATGAAACTATTTCTAACCATAATGGTGTGCAGGTGAAAGAGCAAGAAGAAAGTTTAGAGATCCAAACTGAGCTCCCTTTGAAAATCAAGACTTTAACTCTTCTCACCCTGAAAACGAGAAGTTTCAGGATGTTTTAACCTGAAGCTTTAGGATGGAATAAATCTCTCTTCATTTCCTGCATGAGTCAAGAGAATTCTCTTTGCGACTAAGAACTAATTTCCCTTTCCTACTGACCAGTGCTCAAGGCTGTAGCTTAGTCCCTTGAAACCACTGCAGCTTCCCATGCCACAGTACAAGGATTATTGCTCTTCTCCACCTTAGAAATGTCAGCCAAGTTCCTGGGAAGTATGGAAAGACAAAAAGCCCCTGGAATGGCTGTTCTGCCTAAGCTGCTTCTGCAGCACTGATCCTCTGGAGTCTTGCCCTGGCTGTCTGCATATGGGATAATTCTTGTCTATCTCATGGCTATCGTTGTGGTGTGTTAATATTCATCATACAGCAAAGCCCGAATGTCTTAGCTCTCCATACTTTCCAATACTCATGTCTCTGCACCGCAGGGGAGGGTACAAAGAGCTCCAAAACCCACTCTCTGATGTGCTAAATGTCAGCACACAGTTAAAGTACCCCCTCAGGTGCTCATAGCTTACAGACTGGAAAATATCTCTTATGGTCACCATGGAGGCACCAGAACAGGGCAATTCTAAATCCTACCCATCAATGCCCTGGTGTATCACTGAATTACATCTACATATGGATCTCTGCTTTATCTGTTCCTCCAACTATAAGGGACTTAGGTCCTCAATTTGGTCATATACAAATACATGACCCAATTGTCTCTACCATTGCAGGAAAAGGCACTGTATGTCTTGAAATGACACTGGGCAAGGGTAAACCTTTTTCTGTTTGAATAATCATCTCTATATCCACATAGAATCATAGAATTGTTAGGGTTGGGAAGGACCTTAAGATCATGTAGTTCATGCTCATCTGTGTTTTCAATCATTAATAACAGGCATCTCTGTATAGAGTTTCTCATGAAATTTCTTTAGCATCCTATTTCTAAAGAGAGACAACATCATCTCCTGCACTCTCCTGATACTTTCTCACTCTGGTAAGATGAATAAGTGCAGCAACAGAAAATATAACTTAAAACCAGTTATTAAGTCAAACCTTTCAGTGATCAAATCAAACCTTGGGCAAGAAATGCTTCTCTCTAATGTCATATGGATTGTTCCTCAAGTGGATATGGGTGCACTAGATGCTATATGAATAAACAAACCATATTCAAATCTTATTTCTTGACCTGTTGCCCCAAAACCACCCAAAATAGGTTTGTAAAGCAAAAGTTTCATTATACTCACAATCCAGGCTCTGAGATGGAGAGAAGGATGCAAAACATCCCAGCCCATGGTTTGTCTGTGGCGGTCAAAGAGCAGTGCTGGGTACTGCATTATTGTGTGTGAATCAGCAGGGTGAGATAGAGCTGGGGCTCACAGCAAGGCAGAGCTGCCTCATTAACACCTCACCTGTGACAGGCACCACCTCGAGGCCTGACATCCCCAGCTCCTCTGCACACAGTCCTCTCCCCTGGCTCCCTGTCGCAGACATAAAGCACACGTCTCCCTCCCACCTCAGGCAAAGGGCAGGTTTGCTGTTACCATTTAGTCATTGCTTCCTCCCCTGGGTCTGCGTTTCACGCGGGTTGAGAAGAAGAGCTGATGCTGCACACAGGGCAGGTTTATGACTAAACTTCATCTGCTTTGCTCCCAGGAATGGGATCCCCCATATGGAGACAGGCTGAGAACATTGGGGCTGTTCAGCCTGGAGAAGAGAAACTGCGTGGAGACCTCAGAGCAGCTTCCAGTGTCTGAAGGGGGCTACAAGGATGCTGGAGAGGGGCTCTTCATCAGGG
>JANHGB010058141.1:0-32608 GCA_026283785.1 Coracopsis vasa
GTTGAGGACACCAGAACTGCACACAATACTCCAAGTGAGGTCTCACGAGAGCAGAGTGGAGGGGCAGGATCACCTCCCTCGACCTGCTGGTCACGCTCCTTTTGATGCAGCCCAGGATATGGTGGTCTTTCTGGGCTGCAAGAGCACATTCTATTTATCTGAGTTCTATACCCCACAATGCCTGCTGCAGAGAATTAGAGTATACATTAAATAGTGTACCAAGAAACCCTGGTAACTTTTTAAAACAAAGACAGTATGTAATCTATTTGCAAACAAGTCACCTGAAAACTAAAAGAAAGAGAATAGCAATGCCTACTATTTATACTGTTTTGGTAAATACAGAAGGTGTAAAACAACTTCTGCATGCTTTGGACAAGAAAGTCCTGATAACAAGGGAACAAGCACAAAAGCCCTAAACATTAATTTAGCATCTCCAGATAAGCAACACACAGTTCTATGAACAATTATTTACATTCTAAATTCCATATTTTACACAGAACAGCTCCTAGCCACAGACTTTTGGAGCATAATGGTATAAGCACTCGATATATGCACCATTATTCCCAGGACAAAATACATACACCAAACCCATGTCAGGTAAAACAAATTTACAAATTAGATTAAATTACCTTTAGGAGTTTCCTCATTAAGTACCAGAAACATGGGTGCATTAGGATTCCACATTCCAGTAATTACATAAGCCTTCCCATCAGAACTCTTTCCCATGGATTCCTAAAAATAAAAACATACAGGATTCTATTAACAGTTATGCTTTGTGATCAAAGAAATTGAGCATGGGAGGGAAAAAAGTTTTAGGAACTTCAGAGTAAGATTGTCTTCGCTGTAGCGAATACAGCCAAAATAAAGGATATGAAATAATCAATTGAGAAAGGTTATAGGGACATGGAAGAGAAAGAAAAAATGTTAGGAGAAACGTTATATAAGAAACTGAAGACAAGACAGTTTATCAAGTTGGGGGGTGGGGGGGAAGTTATGCTTATTGTAAGCACAAAAACATTGTGGGATATCTGCCACTACTTTCTGAGCAGCTGAGGAGCTGTTACTAGTAAGAGGCAAGTACATGCTTCCTCATGTTTTCTGGGATAGTTCCAAATGATCCAACAGGCCTGTACAGTAGCCTCTTTATAGATGAAAGGAGGTTGACTTTCCTACTCTAAAATCTAATTCGTGGTAGAGGAGCAAGAGTGACTAAGTTCTCCGGATTTAAATAGGGAGAAAAGAGGTTTAAAGGAAAACACAAATTTATATGTATATGAGATAACCAAGAAATTAACTAATAAGCCATTACATCCAGTAGTTAAATGTACTTGAAATGTAAACATATATAAAATTGTAGATGAAGTAAAGACAGGAATTCAAGTACACAGCCCACACAGTAAAAAGTTGTTATATAGATTTATAGAAGCCAATTTATCATGCCTTATACTCACTATATTACATTTCTAATCAAATAATAAAAATGGAAAATTGGAACTAATGACAGCAAATAGAGGTAGACACAAACAGACAAATAAGAGTTTGACAAGAAAACTAAATACTGACAGCTAGAATCATCCATATGAGTAAAGAAATGGACTGGGAAAAACTGGGATTACTGTGAAGCTGTAAAATCCCTGACTGGTTATCTCATGCACTTCTTGACTTGAAAATGGCTGTATACTTATCAAGAACATGGAAGTAAATTGATATTATCACAGAAAGTATAATATTATTTTGTAATTCTCTTAGAAGCAGTACGTAAGAAATGGAAGATTATAGAAGACAAGTGAATACTTCAAATTCTGAGCAGGAATTTAAATTTAAATGAAGGAAATAAAGGGAAAGTTTCCAGTGCCCTGCAAAAGTAAGACCACTTCCCGAATACTCACATTAAAAAAAAAAAATAATTAATTGTTTGCTCTAAATTTTTAGGCAACATGCTTCACACAGTACAGAAAGCTTAGTTATTTGTAATAACCACCTGTCAACTGACCTGATCAGTGCTTCATCAATTGAACAAAAAACAGATGCCATAGGTTTGGACATTTATTGAAATGTTTTGTCCACTGTATATAACAAACTCATGCCTAGTTTCAAGATATAAACCCCAGGATTTCAGAAACAACAAACAAAACAAAACCAAACAGATGAGAGTTTTGTTTTGTTGGGTTTTGTTTGCTTTTTTAAATCACCTCTATCTTACTAAACAGGTTATCAGAGCTAAGTATTACCATGTCTAGTAAATGCATGTCACTGTTCTTCACATTTCGTCCAGGGCTTAGCAGCATCCCAAAGCATCTGTCAAGTTTACATGAAAGAGAGAGAGAAAGAGAAAGAGAGAGAGATTAGTTTTTCAAAATACAAAAGTATTTTCTTGAACACAACGGCACAGCCACCTACTGCTTGTAATTCAAACAGAAACTTTCTTATGTATTTTGTGTTGGTGTTATGGTAATGCTCAGGAAACATCACAATGCATATTACAGAAATGACAATGAAATTATTTTCCAGAATGAAAGTGACAGAAGTTAGTGTCTGACCAGTGAACAATTCTTCTTAAAGACAATTCATAATATTGAATTTAAAGATATCAACAGTTCCTATACATAAGTGATGGAGATTGACAAGATGAAATTTACTTTCTCCCCAGACCATTTTAAAAATTGTTTTCATACAATCATAGAAAATATAACAAATTCACTCTTCTATCACCCAGAATATCACTGGTGTAAAACAACACACAGCATTATGAGCCCTTAAAAAAAAAGAAAACAAGAAAAAAGAGATTTTTTTTTTTTTTTCAATTTTTAGACTTCCATTCTTTACTTTTTAAAACTGAACTTCTATATTATACAGGGCCTTGAATTCCAAAATTCCTGTCCAATCATTTAACAAGAAAATGATCTTGATATTTTTAAGTTATTAAAAAAGAAAAAAAATTCTTAAAATATTCAGACTTTTGAACTTCCTCAATACTGAAGGCACAAATTCAGGTCTGAAATTTCTGCAAATCATCTCTATCTTTCTCCTCTGAAAATACTCCATTATGAATTTAAAAATACCAAACAGAATTATGTATTTATAACAGAAGCTGCAAGCAATTTTGCAAAGACTTTTAAAAATGTTTGACCTCAAATGAGAAAAAATAAAAATAGAAAAAACCCAACCAAAAAACCCCAAACCACCTCAAAAGCAACCATGAAATGTTACAGAAAAATAAGGTTGTATTTCAGAGGGGTTTGCTTTGAGAATTTTTCTTCTGTACAGCTCAGTTCTTTAATTCAATTCTCCAATATAATTGGACATACCAGTTTTTATCACTGACTCTCAGAACAATGTTAACCAAAAGCAATCTCTGCAAGCAGTCTGACCCAAACCTATACCCAAAAGAGGACCAGCTTGAATCGGGCTGCCCAGGGCTCTGTCAAGTCAAGTTTTTATCACTGTTTTTATCACTGACTCTCAGAACAATGTTAATCAAAAGCAATCTCTACAAGCAGTCTGACCCAAACCTCTACCCAAAAGAGGACCAACTTGAATCGGGCTGCCCAGGGCTCTGTCAAGTCAAGTCCTCAGCACCTTTGAGAACAGAATGAATGACCTCTTACGGAAACCTGTTCCAATGCTCCATTTGTATTGACAATCACTGGCCCAATTCACAGGAGTTTCCAGTGAAGTAACTTGTGTCCATTAACAATAAACCTACCACTCCACGCCTACCAGAAAAATCTTACTCCATTTCCTCTGTACCCTTCTACCACGTAACTGAACGCACCAGGAAGAGCCCGCCATTTCCACATTCTCTAAGTCTGAACAAAAGCCGTTCTGTCATCTGAGCAACCCATTTACCCAAATGAATATTATGTTTTTCAACAAACATAAATTGTAAGAGATTATTTGAACATTCCTAGGTTAGAAATGAAGATACAGTCTGTTTGCCTGAAAGCTGTGAAACTATTGTATCATGAGCAAAGATAAAAGCAAATATCATTTCAACAATGCTATTAACTGTAAAAGTCTTAAAATACGCAATTACTATACCATCTAGTAAGTCTGCCTTTATTACGTTTGGGTGTATGATTTCCATTTTCTACCTCATTACACTTAAACAGTAACTTGCATCCACAATTCTATTTTAATTTCTCCATATTCTCCCTACTAGAATCTTAAAAATCAAAGCGGTAAATAAAACAATAGACAACAATTTTGCTTTATATATATTGCATAATGCAGCGTCATGTAAAGCAACCAAGGTAGCTAGTGTGCTAGGACTTACATTTAACAACACAACCAGGCTCCTCCGTGAGGCTAATTAGACCAGGCAGAACGCTGCAGTAGACTGACTTACTATTTTTTGTTCCCGGGATAGAAAATCTCTGAGAGAACTACAATTTATAATAATACAGCGGTCACTAGCTTCTACTAGGGGCCGAAGTAGCTCAACTGAGACTAACCTACTTTATCAACAAAACAACAGGCTCTATCCAAACACCAGGAGGTGGCAAGTTTCTCTGAGTGATATCAGGTTTAATCTACTGAGACCAGCAAGAAAGATTCTTTAATTCTTTAAGCCAAAGACCAAACTTCTTTAGGAACAACATTTTTCTGCATTATGATTTCCACTTACAAATACTTCTGAAGACACATTAAATTGCCTAAAAGCTCTCTGTCGGATATAACCTGAACTGATCGGCTATACTGCTTTTGAATTTTAATATTATGAGTAGAAAGAACACTAAATTACTTACAAGCCTGTGTATGTCATATCAATTAAATAACTTTTTATCAGCAAAGCTTGTGGCAATAAAAATAACATCCTAATTGAATATCCTAAACAATACCAAAATAAAAGCTTATTTCTAAGGAAGCAAGCTTTACTTTTGGGGAGGTGGGAGAGAGGGGGAAATCAAACCAACAATTAAATGTTATTTAGAAACGCTTAAAAGAGCTCATAATTTATTAACTGAATTCTGAAGCCAAAACTATTTCAATTAAAAACATAATTAAAATATCAATTTTTTAAGCGAATGAGTAGCAAAAGCACAATTTTACAACATAAAAGAATATTCATAAAAAATTTTGCTATGTATTCCTTGCTTAAAATTTGAGTTTTATTTTGGAAATCGAAGTCTGAAAGCAAGTCAAGACATTAATCTTAAATTCTGGGAGGGTTGTGGGTTTTTTTTTTCTTGATTCTTCCATTATCTTTAATTACCTTTTCAGTAAAAGTGCAGTCCTATTGTGACTCTTTGATAAGATTGCCATCTGGTGGTGGTTGCTATTTTTAAAAATGAAGCGATTGAGAAGGATTTCCTAATTTAAATTAATGCAATACCTACTACTACTGTAGTAACAAGAGTGTACTGTTAATGAACATAGTAACTAAGAGTTATTCTTCATATGCACAGTTTACTTCTTGCGCATGTGCTTTGCACAAAAGGTCAGATTATGCTGTCCAAAAGGGATACCCCTGGAATGATTTCCACGAAATATGAGTTATCAACCATTCCTAGGCTCTTCACAACCACTTGAAGACAGACACTAGAATCACGTTATAACAAAATTACAAAGGAATCCTATTTATCTTGAAGACACCACCAAAAGATTGCTCCTTCTAACCAAGAGGTTGAGTCCAAACTTGTAGTGTTCCAGTACACTGATCTAATAGATTAATATGCTCCAAGACTTAATGTAGCTCAAACAATGTAACTTCATTACTTACACTAAACAGCAAGATGCTGGTAAAGCAGGATTACAATAAATGCACAGTTTTGCACTACTTAAAACCAACAGAAAGCAAAATCAAAAGCATTTGAATGTTTTAAGTATCCTAACACCACATTCAAAAAGACAATTAAAAAGCAAAAGCCAAGAATGTCTGAGTATTACAGGCTATGTTTCTTGTTTTCAGCTAAAAATTACACAAATACTTCAGAAGGAATTTAAAACTGAACTGTGCACCTATAAATTAATCAAACTTTACAGTAATACTTCCTGTGTTATTGTTGTGTGTTTTTTTTCTGCCACATAACTCGCAAAGCCAGGGAAAAGTACATTAAATACTGTTCTCTCAAAAACATAACCTGCATTATTTTTATAAGAATCTTACCTTTCAATGGCCAGTTCTTTGTTTGAGAGTTGCTGAACTGTAATCACCACTTTCTTCTCAATTCCCTGTTTAAGCTTGAAATATAATTTCTATCTATCCTTTGGCACAGGGCTAAAGTAATAAAGAAACAAGTTTCTTTAGCACAGGTATAAAACATTAACTGTTAAATACAGAAAAGAGAGTGGCAGCCCACTTAAAATGTTAATGGCTCAAGTTATTTGACACCTACTCTTCCTTTATTGTCAAATTAATAAAGTGCCACTGAAGAAAAACAGACTACAGGCTCACACTTAGTATGCTGTCAGGGGTTTATCAAATGTATCCAAAACTGCATGGGCTGTTTGGGGTTTTAAAATTATAGAAAATATGCTATACACCAGCTATGAAGAAAAAATAAATAGGACAGTTTCACAGAACTAACTCTTACTATCAACTCTCTCTTCCACTCCAAAAAATCTTGTAATTAACTGTAAGGTGAAGAATACTTTCCTTCTCTGTCCCCTGTAATGCTGAGAGAAGTTTACATTTCCTGAATCTTCAATAAATTTGGACTTCATTAGCTTATTTAAAATAAATTAATAAAGAGACTGCTAGATTGTGGTCACTCAAGAGAACTGGTTCAATGAAGTATTTAACAGAGTTCCTACTATCTTTTCCATTTACAGAGGCCTACCTTTAGTATCTCTACCACAAATCATGTTCAAAAGAAATTAACTTGGAAAAGGTGCAATGATTTTTAATCTTGAAAGAAAAGATATGAAGAAGAAAATTGTAAAAGCAAAGCAACAGCTTCCTTGCTATAATGAGTCTACTTACGAAGTGAGGCCAAATAATTTTTACTGCAACACAGTAGCTGTGCATTCTGCAAGTAACTATATGCTTTTTTCAAAGAGATTTCCACTTTTCCTTTTTCATTCAGATTACCTAAAATTTCCTTTTCCATCATCTTCTTTGACTTCTAAGGAAACACTGAAAGTGTACACATCACTATCTGGAGTAGGAAGAAGAAAGTCCTTAACATGATCAGATGCTTGTTTGCAAGAACGTTTGAATGCTGTTGAGAAACTATATAAAATTCGGCTGACCTGCAGAAAAGCAAAAGAATACTTCTATAAAAACTAAAAAGAGTACTTTTAATAAAATCATTTGATGTGATTTTGAAGGTCATAAAATTACTGTCACTTTCCTCTTATAGTGAACACAAAAACATGCCTCATATAACACAAAGCATTCAGCCCGGGTGTTTAATAACCATGCAAATTCAGTAACAACATCTCCTGTTTCCATTCATGCCACATTCACTGCTCATGTAATGCTGAGCAGGTTAATATATTATTATTAGATTAGGAATGCAACTCACTAGAGGATCTGAATAATGTATTATTAAATACACAACCTGAAAAGCACAACTAACAGATTCCTCTTGCATTTCTTTTTCAACCTCTGTTTTTCCACCCTAGAAAAAAAAACTTTTCTCCTAAACTATCATGTAATTCTTCCTAAAATATCTAGGGCAGAGTACAGTGAAATGATGCTTTGTAACTTATAAAGGTCTACACTGCAACTTTATTCTGAAATCTGCACAAATGAGGCCTCAAAACCAGAATACTTGTCTTAAACTCAGGCTTTCTAAATCTTCCCATCACAGTGCACTTTGGAATTATATTGAAATACTTTAAGAAAAAATAAGTTATATTAATACTCATTTATGACTAGCTGCACATTCTGTGAAACTCATTATATATATGTTAACATTTTTCAAGGCACAATATACCATTTCCACATCTGGAATAACTTCTTAAAATACCGCTTGTATCCTTTTTATCAGTCACTGTACAACATTTAATACTTACTGCCTCTTTAATCTCACAGGAAAAAACATGAATCTGGAACTCCTCCGTTCCACAGCTGCTTTCAGTAAATGCAAAACAGTCACTTTCTGAAGTTCCATTTTGTCCACGCACACAAAACAACACCTTATAGATTGGAAACGAGGCTATCTCTGTGTTGCTTGATTGATTTATTATTCTGTCAAGGAAAAGAGGAAGGGTGATCAAAGAAAAAGGTTGATAAAATAAACATGCCTACCTAAAAGGCTCTTCTGCAGTTAGATAAACAAGTATCTAAACTGTAATTACTACTAAATTCAAGTACACAAGATAAGCAGTAGAAACAGAAATGTCAGGCGTTGCAAATTTAAGATTTAAATGTTTCTGGCTGTAACACTGGCTTAATTTCTTTTATACTCCGTAATATAGACAAATATACTACTTCTACATCATGCAGTAACAATGACCATCATTGCTCTGCGATCATTCAGGAAAAACAGAAGAAATGCAGAAACTACAGCAACTGTGAATATGTGATTTGCATACAAAGAAAATACAATGTTAAAATTTAAATGGCTTTTTTAATTTTAATGGATTTAAATTCTTTTATATCTCTATTTAAGAAAGCATTAAGGAAACATTATTTATTCAGACTCTACAGGACTATATAGCTTAGCAAATGCTTGCTGCCATGTTCAGGTGAATATTAATCACAGATTTAAGGGCTCATACAAAATTTTAATTCCTCTCAAACTCAGAACCCAAAGAATATTTCAGAAACTTTAAAGAAGACAACAGTGGTGGTGGTCTCAGAACAGACTACTAGACAGTGAGTTTCATAGAGTAACAGAGTTCCACAGATCTTTGTCTTTTTGCTACTTGTCCATATGCACGTTCACATCAAAGGTAAGTAAACATTTGTTACCTGGAACAGAATCTCAGGTCTGTAACAATAAAAATAAAGGACTAGTCTTCTACAGGCAGGAAAATCCCAGACAGGATTCAGCATATGGTACTATTGGTGGGACATGGTAAATGGAACCCCACATGACAAGTATTCAGATAACTGTCTGAAGGGAATGGAAACACTCCTCAAAGATGACACTGGTGTCACTCAAACTGTGATGGAGTGTATTATGTCACACATGGATTCACCTTTACAGTTCTGTGCAAATTCTTAGGCAGTTCTTTGCTTAATGATGTCTTCTGCAATTAAAGATCAAAGGAACCTTCAGTTTCAACCTTCCTGAATGGCCACATTCAATAAAGGTGCATCTGTATGAAATATATATTGAATCTGTATGAAATAATATATGAAATATAGCTTGAATAGCTATGAAAATAGGTACAGCACTCTAACACCTTGTGTTCATGTGGCAGTTGCATCATAAAACTATGCCATGTAATTTCCTAATTCAATTGAAATATTGTCGTAATGTCAAATGAAAATTTAAATTTGGTTCAAAGAGCAAACTGGAAGAAAATACATGTGCTTGAAAGTCCTTTCTGCACAAGATGATAGTAAATACATAGGTAGAGCACAGAAAAGCACAGGAAAGGAAAAATCTAAGCATATCCTTGATATGGATATCCAAGATATTTTGGTATCAGAGTTTAAACATAAAAACCTTGAATATTCAGATGCTCAATACTTCTGGATACAAAACTGCTACAGATGCACCTTTACTGCACCCTGATTAAGAACTTGACTCTTTCATCACTACTTAAATAGACCCTTCTCACAAGGGGCAGGAAATTTTTTTAGTATCTAGAGACTATCAGCATATGCATCCTGAGCCAAACTCAGGTTTTGGCTTTATCATAGCTGTCTGGAAATAGAGACTAGCAAGTCTTAAGTATTCAGCATCTATGGAGGAGTCTAAAATTGAAACCTCTTCAACCCAAAGCCAAAAGCCAGCAGGACTACTACTGCCTCAATGTATTTACCTTGGAGGTGATTATTTTCTCCCAGTCTCCATAGCCTCTAGGCATTACCAGCTCTCCCTTTGTAGTGGAAATCTTATATTAGAGCAGAGATGCAGGCAGAAATATATGCTTCTGTTAACACTGTACGGCAACTGCTACCACCAACTATGTACTGCATGTTAAATGTGAGCACACATTTTGTAGCTTCAGAGGAATTCTCAAAACTAACTGTCTTCAGCAAGAACTTTAGGCACAAATCCAACAATTCTACTTCAATGTGAAAGTAACAAAGTCAGACTCCACCTTTTACGTGTCTGTGCAAGTAACAAAAGAAAGATTTATATGTTACCTTACGGAGCCTTCTGGAATGTTTGGAACATAAAGTGTTACAGGTAAAGAGGCTTGACTTGAGGATTTCATGTTTGCCATGGCATGTAGAGCTTCTGGTTCATTTCGAGGGGCAGACACTTTTGTGCAACCTAAATAAGTCAGTTTGTTAAACAATACGCTGTCCTCTTCCAGGGGTTCACCAGGAAAAAATGGCCCTGGTGCAGAGATTTCTGAAAATGAAGAAACCACTTCTTTAAGCATTTGCTTTTTTTTTTTTTTTTTACATGTTGTTTTCTGAATTAGCAAAACCTCCCACTTTTTTTGAGAATGGACATGGTGTTCAGAAGTTCAGCTCTAATAGTAAGAAATCTGGCAGCTTAATTTAAATCTATTCTATTCTAACGCATATCTCCAAGTACGGCATAGGGACAAATTGCCTTTTGTTTCTCTTTAGCAGTGCCAGAACACAATTTTTGTGTAAGCTCATTCCCCAGATGTTCTTTAGTTTCCTTATACCTCCTTCTAGTTCCTACTCAACATTTTGCATTAAAGATGCCTCTAATTCTCTTTCCTCCCAGGTCTTTGCAGCTTGTGTAGAATTATGAAACGGGGTTCACATTCCTGGGATAGCTATGTTAACTGCATGAAACCATCAGACAGCTGGAAAAAAGAAAAAGGATATCTGTCTGCTCCTAAGTAAAGCTCTGTCTGCTTTACTTAGCAGAAAAGAAACATTCTTTTTCTACTTCCTCGCTAGTATGGACTGGGATGATCTTGAGGGGGCTTTTGGCAGTTTTGCCACTATTGTTGGTTTCTAGTGGGGTTTTTTAAGGCATTTTGTCATTTGAGAAATGAGGAGATGTGGTAGACAAATCAGAGTAATCTAGGTTGGAAAAGACCTCTAGAGGTCATCTAGCTTTAACTCCTGCTCAAAGACAGATCAGGTTAGATTATGGCTAGTTTCAAAACTGGACCAGGTTACTTAGGGCCCTATCCAGATGAGTTTTCATATCTCCAAAGACAGACATTCCAAACCTCTTTAAGCAATCCTGTTATTTCTATTCCTTATTACTATAGCTAGTATTTCCACGATACTTAAATCATAAAAGTTGCAAAACTGTATATGCGTATATAAGAGATGGGTGTTTCCATTATGCATAAGCTATCTTATTCTACCACAAAAACTTCTTTTCCCCACCACTTTCCAACCAAATGCTTTGGGAATTATCTGACACAAGGCCACAGAAGTGCTCTGCATACCACTGAGATAAAAAGAAAATGTCTAGTTCAAGGACCACAGAGATGGCCACAGCCTTGTATTGCTAATATACAGAGATACATTTATAAAAATCTACAATATACAATATATTTTATATAAAAAGCTTTCTGTCTTCCCTTTCTTACTAAAACTTCAAATACCAGGAAAGTATCACAATCATTCCTAGCAAACAGCACTTCCAAATGTGTCCTTAATGATAACTGGCAATAGAATTAGAGACGAAAAGTCTACCAGTTTTCACAAGGTATATTCTATTTCCAAGTAGTATTATCAATAAAATTGCCCTGGAATTTCTCGTATGTCGTCAGTAGCATTTCTATCTCAGCTATAGCCCATTCAGTAAGTTATACAACACTTAGTCCTAACTCATTTAGGACTGGAGACAAAATGAAAATTATCTTGACCAAAACCGAGCAGCACAGGCTATCAATCTGATGACAATCCATTCCCGTCTATTATCCTCAAATAATCAGAAAAGGAGAGCAGGCCCAGGATATTGTTCAGTACAGTTTTAGAATGAAGCTCCAGAAAGCTTTATATTCATTTTCAGGTTAACCTGAAGCTGTATAAAGAAAAAAACTGCCATACATGATTGATGGAGGAAGCACTTTAGCAATACCTGTAGTAGAAGGGTCTAAAGCAAGGTGCAAAGATGTCATATGTGTTTGACCTGCTGACCCATCTTGAGCTGCCTGGCTGCTTGCATCACTGGAACCTTCTTGGAGAGCAGTGAAGTCATTCTGGTCTTTTTCAGAATCCCTCAGTAACTCTTCCATTGCTTTCTCCAGCTGATCATCTCCATTTGAAAATACCTGTAAGCAGAAGATGACATATTTTAAAGACACTTGTAGCTTTACTTTTACTATTATTTTTCAAACATATAATCTTACCCATTGCAAAAGTTAAGAACCTTTCCTGAACAAGACAACACAATAAGAATCAACAAAATTAAATCAAATATAATCCAATGTCCAACATATAATGCATATGTTCTTACTGCTAATCCAGAAACCATGCATCCAAAAGCTACAGACCTCTCAAAATAACAGGTTTGTATGTTTATACCCTCCATTCATAATGAAGATCAGACTTTGTTATTGATTAGTCTTGAACAAAATTTTACTTTCTTAGTCATATCCATTTCAGTTGTTTCACCAATTGTCCCACAGACTGGAAGGATGCAAGGCTACGGAAATGGCAAGAAAATGGTGAGACATGATCCCTGGTAGGGCTGGAGGGACATACAGCCTTTCACAAGTGCTCACTTTTCAGATCAAAAAAAGCCATGGCCAATAATAAACTTGCATCTTGGATTCTACCTCCAGCTCACCTGCCTCTTTCCAGACAATTACTAAAGAAGCAGCTAGTGTTTAATACAGGCAGAAATCACTGGCTGTAAATAACTGCCAGTTATGCAAAGACAAACTAAGTACTCATTGTGATTTCAAGTGCAACAGATTCTTATTGTTCCAAGCAGACCAAAACCAGTAAATCAGCTACTGCAACTCAAGTGGGGAAATTTGTAATTAACCAATCAGCTGTCACCGAAATGCTAAAATATTCTGCTATTAAGAGGTAGAAGAAAGCTTTTAGAAAAATGTCTTAGTCATGCCTAAAGTAACACTAAGCAGGAAAACTAAATGAAAAAGTAAAACCCAAGACCCTCTGTGGTCTATTCCTATGTGGCCTACTTATGTGCTTTCAAGATAACAACATTCAGAGAAATCTGATCCCTACATAAAGAATACTCCCCAAAATTTAATCTGAAGCTCATTCTTTAAAAAGAACTTTTTAGTCCTTTACGAATGTATAAAACCACAGAATATAATAAAGCTGACTCCTGAAGAAGTTATTAAAAGAAAAAGTGAACTGTCACTTTCGGACAGATTTGTTTCATCTGAGCAGTTAATTTCACTAGTAATAAGCAAGGACAAATATTACAGTCTAAGAGCCTCCTCAAGCACACACAAGTATCTTTAAGTATTCAAAAGAAGTTGAATTTTTTCATCAATACATATCTTACTATGCATTTAAAATAAAGTAATAGTAAACCTTCAGCTGAGGTTTTTCATCTTTTCCAGAGGTATCCTCAGATTGCTGATGAACCAGGACAAATTCTTCATTAATTAACGTGGATACAGTTTCAGGAATCCTACTGGCTTTGCTAAATGATGTTTTGACTTCCATCTCAGCTCAGTATTTTCCTCCTGCCACAAGAACCTAACAAAGAAGCAAAAATATTGAATAAGCAGGCTTGAAGCTGTAAACAATATGTTAATAGGTATAATAAGAAATTATCATGGAAACTTTATGAACATATTATACTGTATTCCTCAAACTCTGAAATCATTGGTATAAGAAATCTTTTTTCAGATAGTTTGTATGATTTTTAGGGTATATATTTAAAAATACTATGACTTAACAGCAGCAGCTGTTATCTACGTGTATAGATAACACATGAGGAAGGTCATCTCAGAGCTTTCACTTTCCTACTTCACATATAGCACAGGCGGAAACAAACTGCTACTGTCTGTCACTTTTCCAATGCTGGGAAGTGCCCAAAGGGTAGCTCAACCAAATGTCTGTTTTCACGTGTGAACAAACACAGGTTTAGCTTCACATTGCCCTTCACAGCAGTACAATGCTGCAGAACTGTGCCATGCTTACTTCTCAATTACAATTTCAAACCACCAAGTGATCATGAAAAGAATGCAAATTTAGGTCTAGCTACAGAGAACCACAAAAACAGAATTTAAAAAAGACATGCATGTTCTTCACCATTCTGATTGGCGTTACTTCACATGCTAGCCACAAAAGGCAGTTTAGCAACTCTGGACCAAACAGAAAAAAAAAAGTGAGAACTATAAAATATTCTTGTATTGAAAGCAGTCTATCACTTTTGAAACTACAGTCAGCAGGCTTTTGGTCTTTCAAAGACTTGGCTTGTCATAACTATTTATACAAGCAAAGCTACACAAAGATGTTCCCTCTCCCTAACATAGCCACAATTTTATTTTATCCATCAACCAGTGAGTGTATTATTCACAGAAATCCCAGAATAATTCAAATTTTTGGGATAACTGACTTGTATAGCATTAAAAACCTCTTAGAAGATTCACATTATAAAATAGCACTGAACAACAGCTACAGTATTCACAGAGTGATTACAAATTCAGATTAGCCATTTAGCACTCTTTGCCTTTCCTATCTCCAGACTAAGCATGTTGTAAACAGTTTATTAACTCCATGTATTTTTTAACAATTGTCATGTAAAAATGTTTCTGAAGAACTTGTGTACTACTTGCAATAAATAGCAAATCTAGCTCAAAATGAACACTAATTTCAAAATAAATCCTCAACATGAAAGTGAATGCCCGCTATTACAGAACTCTTTGAAGGCAGTCAGAAGACATAAAATTATGTTCCCCAAATACTGCATACCCTGAGTTATCATTAGCTCTGCAGTTACGCCACCATTGGAGAACACAGCAGAGGATGATGGGCAGTCACATTAGGAGCAAATATCTAGTCTACCCAAAACCTCTCTCCCAGCTTATACCTACTATTGCTGGACTTATAGAATATGACAAAAATGAAGCCCCACCACTACTTCTAACATGTTTCCAGAAAGGAGGGATCCCAATTTACCCTATTTTGACAATTTTTAGTGGTTTAGTCTATCCAAGTTTATTTTTTATTCTTATTTATAGGAGAGTAACACAGTAACTCCAATATAAAATGGTTCTATTATATTAATTGTCAAAAGACAAATGCAAACTGCTAATATTAGATTATGAGTTCTTTCTGCAGCAAAGTACAAACTCACAGGCACACTATTAACTAGGAAAAGTTTTTTGCAGCAATGTTTTAATAATAAAACCAGGGAAAATGTAGCATGTATAAAGCCAGAGAAATTTATGATAATGCAGATAGAAAAACATACTGATGCACAAAGTATTTTTTCTTCCCTATGTGGCAAAAGGTAACTTAAGAAAACTCATTCTTCCTTAATTTTAATCTGAAAGACAAAGGAAACATTATAAACATTAGACGACTGCAAGGAGCTTCTTATTCAGATCATGTATTTAAAAGCGCACCATACACATTCTTGCAATTACATTTGAGTTGCAAGGCCTTTAATTTCTGTAAGAGTGTACTCCAAGCTTGTCTTTACAATCAGCATAAACTACCACATCCAGTGCAGACACATACTTTTTTCCACACACAACTATGTTAGCTGAATTACCACTCCAGAATCCCTAATTTCAGCCTTTCATTATAGCCTACTCCAACCTGGCATTGGTGCTATTCATGTGAATGCCCTCTACCCCATTTCAGTCCAAAAGCCACATTAGTTTCAGTTTAGTAGCAAAACATGAACACAAACAGGTCAGTCATTCAGGAAATAAATGCCTCAACCAGGAGAATGCAGTTCTACACCATTTAGCTCACATACAGTTACAAGAACAAGTCTACAAACTGCTCAGGTTGTCTGCTAAGACAACCCCTTGATGTCCATGCAATAGAACTTGCCATCTGACAAACTAATAGCAACGTATTCATGGAAAATGTGTGGACTGAAAATGAAAATCCCAGAGTGAACAGACTATCCATTTCCTCCCCCATCTAGTCACAAGCTGTTTAGAAAGCAGAAGCTTTATACATAATATTTTATGATCAGACTTTTACCAAAAATATTTTTTAATGCCAGAGACAAAGTAAGTGCCAAAAATCATGATCAAGTAACTTTCAAATTAAACAACTTGAGTAAAACTCAGGTCAGGGTTTAGGAATATAACTGTGAGTCTCATGAATCTCATCAAGATTTATATTACTGTTAGTAGTAAGCTACTTAGAGGGAAAAAGTTTCTATTTTAATGTTACAAAGGCACAAAACCTAATTTTCAGCTAAGCACTTCTAAGGAAAAGCAGTAAAGGAATTAAAAACCTATCTTAAAGAATCATGCATTAAGGTTATGTGGGGAAGGAAAAGAGTAGAACATCTGAAGGGTTTTTGTTATTCTTTAGGAACAAGAAGAGACACACGTGCATTATGGACTTTTCAGCCACCTCCAGCCAGTAGATTGTTATGCCATTTCCCTTCTGTCAATACCATTAGTCCTACTGAGGACTGACTCCTTTTTCACTTGTTATTGAGTTATACACTTGAACTCTTCCTACAACCAGGAGAGAACAAAGGACAGCATCACCTATCACCTATCAGATACATACAAAATCTAAAAGCAGACCCTTACTACTAAACTAATAAATAAGTCTCATGGTTGTTTTTAATTGTCATTCCTGATGAAAAGCTGAAAAAGTTATGAAAGTAATAATTTATTCTTGATTGTATTAGTCAAGAACATACAGGCAGTTGTAGTCCACAATCATGTCTGCAATCAGTTTATCCACTGAAGTTAGCAGCAGACAATCCAGAAGCTGAATGCTGTCTCAGAATACTGACCAAGTTTAGCATTTGCTTTATCAGTTTAAACTTACTGTGAGAGCAGTATCCAGCAGTGAGGGGCTGACAGGACCAGAAAAGTCAACAAACATAATATACCTCAGCTACTTTTGCATGAGGTCCAGCAGCTTTAGTGTAATCTGCTACTGCATCTTATTTCCAAATGAACAAGTGTGGCCAAGGTGTGAACACACCTTCTGTTCTGCCAATAATGCTACAAGAATTGAAACCTAAGACCAGATGGTAACTTTCCAAAAACACCAGAGCCAAGAGTCATAACTGTTCTTCCAACAGTATCTTCAGAAAGATGACAACAAACTGTGCTTTGAAAGTTCTCTTCCCCGGAAGGAATACTGGGAAGTATGTGCTACTACTGCAAGGAAGTAACTTCTGCAGAAGTATCTTGAACGGTCATGCTCTTTACTATAGAGAACACAATTTTTCCTCCATGCTTTAATGAACAATACCACACACATACACAAAAAACATTAAAAAAAAAAATTCAGAAACCTAGCAACTAATACATAGGAGGAAATTTTTCTAAACTCACCTAAATAAAACCTGGTGTGATAAAAGGATTAAAATTTTAAGAGTAACAATTTTAGAAAAGGTTTTCTGACAAACAGTGTTTTCAGACTAAAGGATTTTGGAAATACAAAGTAATCAATAAAACCTAGTTTTAAAAGGGGGTGGTGGTGAATCTTCGTCCAGAAAAGTTATCTCAAGCGGTAGGGATACTACAATGACTGAAGAAAAGTTGTTGGGTTTCCTGTGAGCTTTATTGTGTAGTTTTGGTCAAGGCACTTAATCTGTCTGCTGTACTTCTAATTTTCAGTGTTTTGCTGAAATATACGAAGTCCTGTGTAACAGCTAACCAAGCCATACTACCTGGAACATAGGTGTTTTGAGGTCAAACACTGGAACTTGCTTCTCATCTGCATAGTACTAAACTATAAGAGGCCCAAACCTAGCAGCTTCCCCACTTCATGCCAGAAAGGCATTAGAGGTTCACTGTAGCTCCCTTTACTAAATAGCCTAAGTGGCTGAAGAGCAAGAGAAGCTGGCCAGCAGCACTCCTGGAAGACCCAGATGGATTCGGCACTGACTCAAAGTAAGGGACACAGGACAGAAATGCTTATAATTCCTCTTCTCCCTAACACCTGCACGTATTTCATATTGAATTTAGACTTGCAAAAGCACATCACATACAGAAAGACAAATATCTAGGTAGTGCCATGGGATTTCTGGGCAGAGTAGCCCAGGACAGGGCACTGCTGGCAACACATGGTCACTATCACAGGAGAAGAAGAATCAAGGTAGAGCTATTGACTTTCAAAAAGGGAGCTGCTTTGCAGACCTGATTCAAAAACTTCCTCATCAGGCTGGTCCCCAAAAGTAAATGCCAATGAAACAGTTACCAGACATTTTGGGGGTTTACTTCCAGTTTCTGTCCAATGAATATTTCAAAGTTATGTCTCAACTTCACTGTTGGGGAGGGTGGGAGGAGGAGATACTCATTTGTTTCAGCACTATAGCTTACAAAAAAAAAAATAAAAAAAATACCAGAAACAAAAACACACAAAAAAATTTTAGAAAATGTAAAGCAATGAAAAGACAACAAGCATGCAAGATAAAGGTTGATCTATTTTCACTAAGCAGCAAGAAACGTATTTTAAAAAGAAGTTTTCTGCCTTCTTTCAAGCCTGCAATCAAGAGCAGGCTAATTCATAATTTCTTTAATCAAACAAAATCAGGTCTTGTATTAAAGACAGGCTTTCAAAGCCATATCGTTCCCCTGATGATCTCAAACCCCAAATAAGATACTGGGAAGTAAGTCCTACCTATTTTCAGAACTAAGGTTCCTCAAGAGAATCTCTCGGACCTTTCTGAGGAGGAAGCTATGCTTCAAGGAAGTTCATCTTCTGCTAACAAATGTCTGATGTACAAATGTACACCAAAAAGCATGGTCAGTTCTTTTTCAGCTACACAACACAATGCAAGACAGCAAAAAGAGCGTTAAGCTAGCTGAACTTGAAGTCGCAGATTTTAGGCAACTCAGATTTGTGGCTTACTGAAGCAATGTAGTTAAGTTCTAACTTGCCACTGAGGGAACGGGCAAGTGGACAGACACTGACAGCTATAAACACACACATATATAACTGAATGTCTCGACCACAGCATCTTACTTTCAAGAAATGTGTCAAAACTATGTGTTGCTATAGCTCTCACCCAGTGAGCCTGCTAGCTCTAATGAGGCATACAAAGCTCTCACCCTTATGGGCCTGTTAACATCAATGAGGCATACCTTCCCCAGAAAGCTAACAAATGCTTCAAACATACACAGTTTGACCTTTTCAATGTTTTGTCACTGAAAGACTATACAACCACACAAAATTCCTTATTATGTAGTATGTTGATGCAATACAGCTCTTCCCTAAAACCCTTTTCTCTATTGATTGAATGCAGAAGAAAATCCTAGATGTTAGTGAGATTTAAACAAATTGATTTTATGACAACAGTAGCACTATAATTTTATCCTTAATCTCAATTTCTCTTCATGTAATCTTTATATAAGAAGCTAAGCCTATGCATTCACGCTAACCGCTATTTTATTAGCCATAAATTGTTTCCTAGTGTCTTATCTCTAGCAGTGAGACTATGTAAAGCACATGCAGGAAAAGCGAAAAATAAGCAAGCATTTACTTTGCTGTTTCCCAAGATTAAAATCAACCTAATGCAGAAAAAAGACTGCTGATCCCCAGTATTTCAATACATGTACATACATGTATATAAAAATTATTCTGATTTCCAGGACAGCAATGGTAAGAGCAAAAGTCTTTCCAACAAACCTCAAATCAACCTCAAAACAAACAAAAAGCCAAACACCACCACTCCATACACACACAACCAGAAAGTAACCACACAGCTTATTTTGGCAACACTGTCTCTGTGAAAGCAAACATCTACTATGTAGGCAACAGCAAATAATTAGTCTGCTCATGACGGCAAACTGTTTTTAATTGTTGTACTGGGTGCCTAGATACAGAGGTTTTGCAGGCTGTTTTTACACGCCAATCTTATAACCAAGGAATAACAATTTAAGGAAAACAGAATCAAGAGAACTACATAAACAAGAAAATGTCTGCTTTCCTTCAAAAACATACTATATCCACATCTTCTCAAATGAATTCTAATTAGCAGTTTTTAAACACATCTCATTATGAATACTGAAACATTTATTACACAGGAGAGATATAGCCTTCCTGACTTGAATCTCTGGATTACACACAAGTCACTTAACCACTTAAACATTACAAAGATTCATAGTTTGAGTCACTCCGGGAAAAATACTGGGTTTGTTTATTTTAACTTTAAGATCATCAGAGTGAAGAACTCCTCTACAGGAATGGCTGGTACTTAATTGTTTGGTACTTAATGTAGTTGGAGCATGAGTCAGGCAAGGAAGCGGCTGACATTTACAGCCAGAGAAGCACCATCTTTCCTCTTGAGCAGAGATCATTACTGCAAGTCAAAGGCATGAAGGAAGATGAAAAGCAAATTCATCTTCCAAACACAAACTCACTGAACCCCTAAAATTTACATACTGGGTGGTAGAAGTACCAGGAACACCTGATGAAATATCAGTCCAGATAAGCAAAAGAGTATCACATACAGCTTGAGCAAATGAGAGTCGTGTAGGACAAACTACACCCTAGACAAAATAGAGTTAAAAATTAAAAATAAGCTTAAACACAGTAGCTCATCCTGCCTCAAGGATAAGGCAAACAATGTAAATAAAGCAACTCTAGTATACCATCACACCTCAGATTCTTGAGCCAGTAATTCATTTTTAATTATGGAAAATATGAAGCAGCAACAAAGAGTATACAATTTTTCACAGTTGCAGTTTCACAAACTTGGGTTTCCTTTGGCTTTTTTTTTTTTTTTCCATTGCTACATGATGCTTGAAGGCAGCATTCAAATTGAAACCAAACACCAGGTGATTTACTGAACTGTATGGCCACTTGCTCAAAAATGTCATGACCTATATTCCAGAGCAAAGCAGTAGCACAGCTGCTACTGCTAACATAATTGTTTCAGATTATTTTATTCCTTACTAGCAAAAATAATAGTGTTAGTCTAATTTAGCCAGTGGAACAACTTGTCTCCATTAAAAATATTAAATATTTCAACCAGGTATTTTCTCCACAAGCTATTATTTCCAGTAAGAATTACATGATGTAAAGCAAAAAGAGACCATATGGAACAGCAATATGATACAATGTCATAGTGATCCTGAGTGCCAATCTTTCCCCCTGCCAAACAAGTGCCTTTAAAAATGTCACTTCCAACACCAGTGAAACATACAAGAAATTTTGATTCATTGCCTGGCACTGACTACCTGCAGAGTTAGTAAAATCCTTGCTCCTCAAAGCCAGAATTTTAAGTTATGACAACTGTTATCTTGAGATTTGCAACATATATCTTTCAGAATATTAGGTTTTGCAGATTTAACTTCAAATCACAATGTTTCATTCTTAACCACAGAAGCTACCCTTATACTACCAACCACACATACTGAGAATGTTATTTCTCAAAAACTCTTAAAAACTGTAGTCAGTCCAGCACTGCACTATGGCATGGACACTATTTCATGCTGTCTTCTAACCTCATTTTCTTTAGATACTTCTTTTAAGTTTTTCATTCTAGCAGCTACCAAAGGCAATTGTGAGTTGTACATTAATAACCACACCATACCTTTTTTTATTATTCAGTTACAGATTTTCAAAAATAGCAAGGACTATGAGTTTTGCTTTGGCAGCTATCTAGACTTCTACTGGTTTTGTATCAAAAATGTGCAATTTAGTGCACCCAGTATTAGGAAGACAAACATTTCCTTTATAATATAAAACAATACCAAGCTTCTTGTTAAAAATAAATATTTCCACATACTTTATACACTTAACACACTTACATTTACTTCCTTGAAACAGCTGACAAGTACATTTCAACGTATTAAAGAAAAGTCTCATAAAAAGCCAACCTTAAGCAATGATTACAAGAAAGAAAGTTTTTTAATAGATAAATTAATCTGGGGCTGCTGAAGAAAGCTTCTGGTTTGTTTTTGCCTCTTCTAGCAATTAAATCTGTTTAGAAGAATTGTTTTAAAGGACAATTCCGTGTTAAATACATCATGACAAAGAGACTTTTTAGACCCTTCTTATAGTGAAGCTATCACTGGGCTTAAAGAAAAACAGGTTTTTTTTTAAATAAACTTAGCCTTTTGCCCAGATCACCATTATCTAGATCTTACGCATCTCATTTATTAAATTGAATTCCTGTCATTGGGTTTTTCTGGTGCAAGCCTCAGGCTAATCTAGTGCAGTCAATTAGGAAAAAAATTTAAAAAAAAAAAAATTTTTAAATAAAAAAATCGCAGAATATGCACTTGCTGGGGAATAGTTAACTAAAATAATACAATAGAGTTGTTTATGTCATCACCAAGCATAACTGAAAAAGCTTGCAAAAAGCTAGGACATTAATTCCCTTGATTGAATTTTCTCATCCAACCACAAAGAAAACCAGTATTTGTCTGTTGAGACAGGCTATCCAGAGCAGCTTGAATTTTAAGTGTTATATCATATTTCCAATTTGATAATTATCAAATTCATCTGCTTGTATAAAACACTCAAAAAGCTGTACCCGCAATTCTATGCCTTTTTTCTTTTTTTTTTTTTAAATCACAGCCTGTCTCTCAAAGTTAAGAGTTTAAGACAGCTTCCCCAAAAAAGCATGCTGTACTATCAATACATTAAACGCAGATACGAAAGCTTACTATGATTATTTACATACTAAATACTTCCACAAAACATTTTTACTTCTGAAACAAAGGGAGGAAGCTACCAGCTGCTATTCTAAAAATATAAAATTCACAAAAACATGAAGAAGTGTGAAAGGTCATGCATGTTCTATTAAGTCGTTAGATAAGCACACCCTTTTCACAACAGTATTTCCAGCATATTACCTTGGTCTCCACTGAGGGAGAATGTTGAATTATGAGGTCCCTAAATACCCTAAACACAGTTCAAGCTACCAAAACGACAAACACACAGTTGAGAGACTGCAATTAACAAAAGTGTGACAAACTCACAGCCAAAGTGTTAGAATGGGTAATGTTGGCACCACTGGCAACAAAACCACAGATATAAGTAAAGCATTTACAATACAAGGAATTCAAACACAGAGTGCAGTCTAGAAGAGCACCAGCATTTCACCAACATCCAAGTCAAAAGCTGTCTTCAATAAGACCTACAAAGCACCCAAGCCCTAACCGTGCAAAATCAGATGATGGCTGTTCAGAAGCCCCAACAAAACAAATGACATTAGCTGTACATCTGCACAGTGTAAGAATGTGATCTTACTATGGCACCTCTTGTGAATTTTCTGGAAAATATAACAAACAACACAACTACTTTTCCATGCCCCACAGTAAGACCTGAGTCGCTCACTTACTACTAGAAAGAACAAAGAGCAGAATCACAGAGGCCAGGAAGAAAAACTGGGAGGGTCTGCTGGAACAAGGATCACTTGTATTTGTATTATTATACCTTTTGATTTCTCTGCTTACTATTGAAAGGTAGATATTAAACTACACTTCCCTTTGGCCCTTTTTTGGTCAGTCTGACTTTCTGACGTCTCAATATGATGAAAGAGAAAAAGAATTAGAAAAGGGAAGCTGTAAGGGTCAAAGGCAAATAAGCAGTCATAACAACTATGGGGAATGTTCACCTTCACGTTAACTCTTCTGAGGCTTAACAAAGTATTTACATGGACATTTTGATCAACTCTTTCCCCTGTCCCCTCACGCTTTTTATACATCCCTATAGCAATAAACACCAAGAATTAGCATTCAAAACCACGTAAAAATCATTTACTGACTTCTCTGTGTCCTTAGTCACTTTCATTCCTTACCCTTGTTTCCTCAAAATTGTTTAAGTTACCTCCAAAAATTCTAGCCAGCAGTTCCCAATTTCTTAGAAATTTATACTGCCAACACTAATTAGTAACAATTAGGATGAAGTGTAACAGGAATAAAAATATCTTTTTATGACATAAATGTACCTCTATGGGCAAACTGTCTACATGAACAGGAAGGACTTATATTTCCAAGGGCTAGTCTTCATTGCATCACTTGATCTGAGTTCCAATTCAAGTTTTACTCCAAAACAAACTGCTGGCACACACAAAATGCTCTCCAACTCCACTGCTGTTATGCACTCCAATGCCCACAAACACTTAAATTCAAGATGAAAATTCTGATACTTGCAAACTACAGATATTCCAGTAATATCTTGAAGTTGGAGGTGGTAAACAACTGCCTAAAAAAGCTGCAACTCTTCCCACTTTCCTTCTCTGCTAAGTTTGCACAACTATCTGGGCAGCCACACGCTGAAAGGGACTGAACGGCTTAAGTGACAGACAAAAAGCCCAGAGAAAGGAGGATTAGAGCATTTCTTCAGACAGTTCAACACTTTACTACACAAGCACCTATGTTAGCACAATAATACACAGACCACAGACAAAAACCAAACAGCTAGGACTGGGAACAGTTATTGCTTATGCAGCACTGCCACCAAGAAGTTACTTGTGAGAGCTCTCTTCAAAATAACAGGAAATAATGAAAGTATACACCAGTGGAACAAAATAAAACAAACGGTTCACAGAACAGAAAAGAAAATACATCCCTTTTCTGCCACATGCATTTCAGATGGCTCAGTCTAAATCATATAATCTAGTATTGTTTCTCAGTAACATAAAAAAAAAAAAAATTAATTAGGCTCCCAAGGAAAAAAAATGTATCAGTCTGCAACATTTAAACTCTTAAAAAGTTTTCTTATAAAGGGAAATATACCGGTACCTTATTTCAGTACAAATTAAAAACCCCCAAGTTATTTGCAAGCTTATTTTAAAAGTTTAGCCAGTTATTGACTTTGTCCGCATACTTCTAAATTAAAATTCTGGATCCTGTATTTTGTATCTAAAAGCACACATGCAAGCATAATGCATTAGATTAAAATTATTTGCATTTTATTTTCACACTTATTTGCCTGCAAAAGCTCAAGAACTGAAAAGGCATTGCAGAGCCTTTGTACCAAGTTAAAATTTTGGGAAGGGAATAAAAAGTTAACAACAAGGAGAAAAAAACAACATACACACTTTTTTTATTGTAACATATCCATGAGAAATACAAATATGTGTACACCATATGTTTGCCCAATACACAAATGTAGGTATTGGAACAGATCTGTGGATCTCAGCAAAATCATTTATTCTAATTTCAGGTAAAAGAAAAAAAAAAAAAAAGAAAAAAACAACAATAGTTTGCATACACAACAGAAGCACAAATTAGAAGCTTCTCACTTATTATGCTGACACAGTAAATAACAAGACTAGATCTCTGCAAAGTGCAGTAATGAAGTCAAAATATCTAAATTTAATTACTTTGAACTGTTTTCCACTGGAGAAATTTCTGAAAGTGCACGCTGCTATAGAATTTATAATCAAAACATTCAAAAATACCTGGAAACATGTCACTAATACACCACAGTAAGGCCATAAAACTACATAAGGGATTGCACTGAACAGAAAAAGTACTGTATTTCAATGTAACTACTTTTTACATAAAATACTGGAGGCAGAGGAGGGCAGGGAGGGAGATACATTTCTAGTTAAGATAGAAACCGATTTACAAAAAAAAGGATCTAATTCCCTAAATAGTATTTTGGTCAGGAATGGTAAATTACTGAAATCTGACTCCTTACATTAGGAGGATTACTACCGAGTTTCCTAACAAGTACTGAGAAAGGACTTCATGGTCACTTACATTAACATTCATTTCATTCCTCACCCATGTCACTGACTTACTACATGATGTCAAGCAAGTTACTTCACTTCTAAGCCCAACGGTAACATGGAAATCATCCTCAGCAACTTAGCAAATGGCCTTCAAGATCTACTCTCAGATTTTTAGTCACTGACTGAAATCCTGTTCTGATAATTTACTGCTTCTTAAAAATACCTTACACTTTTATTTTTTCTGCCCTTTAACTTTTTCTTTCTTATTTAGAAATCATATGAAAGATATTAAGAATTTGAGCAATTAAGCCAGGGAGTTATCCACCATCAGCAGTAAGGAACTTCACTCTTCAAGAGTTTGATAACAGCCTAATGTAAAATGGAAAATCACATTTGCAAGACAAATGGTCAGACTGCAATTTTACCATTAACTACTCTAATTATTGAGCACTGTTTTTCACAGAACTGTAACTCCATTCAAATACCTTTCTACTACATTGTGAACCAACTCAGAACTCCCAACCATGCTAAAAAAAACATGTTTCTGGTCCAAACGGATACTCAAAGACCTGTTCAGACAGAAAAGCTAGACCAGTAACTGACATACCTGAGTCCAAAACCAACGTGTCATCTTGGTACTGCTAAATTAACAAAAGAACATCAGCACAAAACACTTATACCAGTTAACATATTGAAGCAACACCAAGCACATGCAGAGGGTTTAAACCAACTAAGAACTTTGTTTCTAAACTGTTTGCACAGACTATAACTCAAGAACTCTCTCCCTTTTCTTGAATAACAGAGACACAAAACTCCTGAGCGGCTGGATGAATGCATGTAATAATTGATCACCCACTACTCATTTAAAACGGCTCAGTTTCCAAAATTTTGGTTTATTCCAATGATTTCTAAAATGGATTTATGACTTGACAGAAAAACATAATATTAATTTCACTTGAAAGAACTTATGTACAGACTGTATTACATTAAATATTTATACAACCATCCTGCTGCTAAATACCAACATCTCTTTTTCATCTACAATGCATGAAAAGAGGAATGGCATACACTGAAGTTGCAAATTTTTACCTAATAACTTTAGTTATGGGGAAATTAATATATATATCTAAGAGGTGTGGGTCATTTTTCTCATTGTTTTGTCTCCTTGACACCACAGTACAAGTTGCACTCTACATTTCAGACAGGACTTACTCCCTTATCATAAGAGTTTGATGCTTACTGCTTGCTTAGGAGGAACTGATACCTTTCATTCAAACATTTTATGCTCAGATTAGAATCATTTACTGACCAAGACTTCGAAAATTTCTTTTCAAAGATTTACACATTTCTAGATATGAAAGGGTAAAATGAAAATGAAAGTTTTGTATCTGCTTCAGAAGCACACAGAAGGCAGATTCAGGGAAGAGACACAGCCTGTGCATGCAAGGATGGCATTAGGAAAAACCAACGTCCAGCTGGAGCTAAAACCGATAAGGGATAAAGAGCAGCAAGGACAGACCCCTGCCTCAGCAGTAAAAGGAAGGCTAAGGAAGCAATCTCTCTTGCTCACTGGAACAGGGGATCTGATAACCATGTACAAGGAAAAGGTTGATACATTTGATACCTCTTTTGCTCCAGTTTTCACTGGTAAGGTCCATTCTCAAGCCTCCTGGACACCTGAGCCTAGTAGCAGAGCCTGCTGGAGTGAAGAATTACCTCTGAAAGAGGAAGCTTGAGCTTGAAAGCACAGAAGTCAGTGAGACCAGACAGGATACATCTGAGAGTTCTGAGGGAGGTGGCCCATGTCACCGAGATATCACACTACCACTTTTTAAAGGCCAAGAGACTGGCAGAGGTTCCTTATGACTGGAAAAAAGGCAAACATCACACACAACTTCAAGAAGAGAAAGGGGGAGGATCCAGGCAGCTACAAATCAGCCAGCCTAACCTAAATCCATGAAAGGATTACAGAACTATTCCTACGTCCAAGAGGGACAAGAAGGTGATGGGAAATAGCTAGCATAGGTTTACCAAAGGCAAATGATGCCTGATGAACACAATAGCTTACTGCAAGGAGACAACTGGCTTAGCAGATGATGGAAGAGCACTGAATACAGTAGGCCATTAACAAGTCTCCCATAGTATTCTTACAGCCAAACAGGCAAGACAGGCACTGGTGAAGTGAGCAGTAAGATGTTTGGGAAATTGACCGGACTGCTGGGCTGAAAGAACAGCAAGTGGCAGTAGCAAGTCTGGTACCAAGTGGTTACAGTCATATCTGTTGGGAGTTATCACTGAAACCAGTACTATCTGACGTCTTTATAAATAACTTGGGTAATAAGACAGAATGTATCCTCAGCAAGTTTGACAATGACACCAAACTGGGCAAAGCAGTCAATGCTCTGGAGGGCAGGGCTCCTTCACAGAGGGACCTGGACAGGTTGGAGAAATGTATAGACAGAAACCTCATGAAGTTCAAAGGCAAGTGCCAAATCCTGTATCCACAACAGAATTCCCCTGTGTGACAAGACAGGCTGGACACTAACCAGATAAAAAGTGACCTTTGCAGAAAAGTACCAGGAGATCCCAGCAGGTAAAAGGTTGAAAATGAGATGGCAGTATACTCTCATAGCAAAGGAGGCCAAGCACACCTTGGGCTATTTAGCAAGAGTCTAGCCAGCCGGTTCAGGGAAGTAATCCATCCCCTCTATTCAGCACCTGTGAGACCACGTTTGGAGCACTGTGCCCAGTTTTGGGCTCCCTGGTACTCAACAGACACTGACACACTGGAACAAGTTCAGAGGAGACCACTGAGCTGGCCAGGTGGGAGGAGCACATGACGTACAATGAGAGGGTGACAGAACTGAGTTTGCACAGCCTGCAAAAAAAAAAAAAAAAGAAAAAGAAATCTCAGATGAATCCATATTGCTGTCTACAATTATCTAATTGGAAGGGTGCAGAAAAGACAGAACTGGACTCTTTTGGATGGTGCACAGTGACAGGACAAGAAGCAACAGACAAGTTGGAAAGTCAAGTCCGCTTAAGGTGAGAGGGTGGGGTTCTTATTGAGGGGCATCGTTATGAGAGTAATCAAACAAAGAAACAGATTACCCAGAAAGTTTTTAAGGGCTGGAACAACCTTTAATAAATTGCTCTTACTTTAATTGAAGCAGGGAGATGGATTAGATGACCTCCAGAAGTCTCTTCCAACCTAAATGATGCTACTTCACTAATGTATTATTTCATCTGCCTAGGATTCTATTTCATAAACTTTCATTCAGCAATTTTTGCATCAAGTTTATTACTTCTAATTATATATTTAAAAATGTCAGTTGTCCTGCACATACAGGAAGCACAAATACAATGTGGTATACAAAAATGTTAACATCTCTTATCTACTTGCCCTTAGAACTCCTTCCCTTCATATCACTGCAATTCCCCCACAACCAGGGAATATAGGTTTGCAGCATCAAAACAATTTTGCACTTTAAAGTTTACTTGATTTAAAAAAAAAAAAAAACAAAAAACAAAAAAAAACCCATGCCTTCTTTGATATCCTGATTTGTGTTTCAGGGATGATGACAGTAGGAACGCATAGCGCTGTAATGCACCTCACTTTGTGGCAAAACCTATTTTTTCCTCTGTCCACTCAAAATCAGTAGAATCATCTTTGTCCGTGCTACTCTTTCCAAAGAGAAGAAATGTCCCACAAAGGAAACAATACGGCAGAGGTTTTCCACAAGGGCCTTACTCATCTTTCAGAGTAATCTATTTAACTAAGCAAATTTTGGAAACCTTTTTTTAAATTATTTATTTATGTACTGTTTATAAACAGTCACACCCAACAAACTACTTTTTCTCTCTCAGTTTCAGAAAGTCCACTCTTGGAACACTTTTGGTGTCAAAATCAAGTACACACCTTAGAAGACACCAAGGTATTTTCTAATAATCTACACATTGGTTTTGTGTCTTTTTGAATTTAAGAATATAGAAAAAGGTGAAATAAAGCAATCTTTTCAAGTATGTCAGCTTTGCTTGTAAACCTGGACTCCGTCAAAGACAAAAGATTCCCTTCAGCAATCCAGCATAAAATAATGGCTCCTTTAATAGCTGTACCAGTATAACAGTAAGATCGAACATAGAACAAACTGTCAAAGGTATGAATTTCAAAAAACATCTTATGAAAATATACCTGAAAACATCTTCATCTCCATTAAAAGGACACCTCTACGAAGTTCAGTGTTAATACTCAAAATGTGCATTTTAATTTTCACTTAGAAAGGTCAAGATGAATATTCATGGGAAGAAACCAAGAGCCATTACAGGAAAGATGAGTATAGGTAGTGGTCAAAAGAGGAAACAAACATTCAGTGTTGCACTTTGACACTTTTCTGCACCCATTTGTTTTAGAGTGCTGCTACACTTAATATCAAGATCAAAAGTGCTAACGTATCAGTCCACTGGGTACATAAAATGGGTATAATCCAATGACAAATTAATCTAAACTGTAAATCAGAAGGTATGTAATTACTAAGGTCAGTCAAGTTTGAAACAGCCTTCCAATTACAGCAAAGGTGGTAACAATATACAGCTGATTATTTTAAAATTAAAGCTGATTAAATTTACAAAAGTCCCTATCTAACAACATCCAGCTCGCTCCTTGAAATTAATGGATCAACAAAAAGTTTACAAAGAAAGGATATGCAGAAGAAAATCACAGCTAGTACAGTGGACACACGGAAGAAAAACAGACAGAGCGAAAGCTCTTACAAGCCAGCAGTAAATTTAATGTTGCTGAAAGTAAAACAAGTCATAGAATAGTTCAGGTTGGGAGGGACCTTAAAGATCATAGAACCACTAGATCAGGTTGCTCCAAGTCCCATCCAACCTGGCTCTAAACACTTCCAGGGATGAACCATCCACAACTTCTCTGGGCAATCTGTTCAATGCCTCAACACTCTCATCCTTTCTTCCTTATATCGAATATAAATCTGTCCTCTTTCAGTTTAAAGCCATTATAAATGACCCCATGGCTTCATAATCATTGTAAGCCAGTACTGAGCGGAAAAAGAAGAGTTCCTGCCACCGTTACTATGATTTGCTACCTTCACAACAAGAGGCATAAGCCAATCAAGAACATAGGGTAGCTTCTTTTAGCAGTAGTGCCTTCTTGTACTAACTTACTACAAAAACATGACCCCCTATAAATGCATCACCCACCACAACATATGTGATTGTACCAGAACTGCTGTTAGCCTTCCTCCCTACCAGCACACTTCTTCCTCCTCTGGATTGAGACAATGCCCATATGGCCAGGCAAGTGAGTCGGTTCAGGAAGCTGCTCTAAAAAGTAATTGGGGGAGGGGGGGAAGGGAGGAAGATGGAAAGAGGGGGAATCAAAAAAAGAAAAAAAAAAAAAAAAAAGAAAAAGAAACAACAGGGAAAAAAAGTACTACTTTTTGACCAGATAAGTTCTTTACTCACTTTCTGGCTGTGGAAGTCCCATTGACAACACAAGGGAAGCAGCAGCCACAACTCAGATTGTCTTCAAATGCTAGGGAGTATGCACCAGGAACCTGGTTTCCACAGAAAACCACATTATGCCCGCAATCTTTTTGTAATTCCCTTACTAACGTTACCAAATCTTTATCTGCAAATCAATTCTTAAAGGACTGAATGCTATTTTTAACTGAGCAATACATTTCACTGTAACCACCTTAAAGAAAACACTGTGGAGTACTTCTAATAATGCTCCAATTCAGCTTCCATTCTTCCAACTCTGGAGTCAATTTGTGCTTACTGTATGTAACTATATTTGTAGTCTCTTCAAGTTTAAACTGCAAACTAACCCCTTAATTGGTACCATTAATACCATCTAACCCACATAAATGACACTAGTTGCTATCCTACCTAAAACCTAGACACAAGGATAACTTGCAGGACTAATCTTATGCCCCCAGTAAACCTCCATAAGATCTGGAGCTTGAGTGACAGGCTTGAGTTTGATGAGCACTCAGGATTTTGGCCTGTATCACAGAGATTTGATCAAATAAAATCACAGTACCTTTCTTGAATTTAAAGGGATAAGAAGCTGTTGCCTATAGCATCACCAAAATCTCTCTAGAAACAGAAAGGCCAGCTCCCCTTCTGCAAAGTTGAAAAGTCACCAACATGGTTATGAGGCTACAGATTAACAATAAAAGGGAAAAGAAACACTTTTCTAAGCCAACTACTTCTTACTTGTTGCTAGATTTGTTTCCATTTTAAAGAAAAACTGATGTTTAAAATTTTTTCTTTCCTCTCACAAAAGAATAGATGCATACAGCTATGAAACGTGTTAAGCTGATTTACAATACTATGAAAAACTATTTTAATAACAGTTTTGAGTGACAGCAAGAGCAAAGTACATGCCACACTTCAGAAACTTAAAATGAGCAAAGCTGTCAAGTTCATTTTATTCAGAGTGCCGTACCTACGTGAGATAGTTTCAGCAGGTTTTGAAGTACTCTAAAGACAAGGATTTTTAGACCAGGTCAAGGCTGGGAAGGGCCTAACTGTAAAAGTGGGTTAAAAAAAAAGCAGAAATGACAAAACAACAAGATGTAGATGCATTTGAGCCATGCACACACAGACTAGGACAGTAGTTTGCTAGTTTTGGCTCTTGGGAAGTGACTTCACTTTTCCTAAGGAGGAGGAGGAAGGAAGGTAGAAGCTTCCACCACGCTCTCCCTTCCCTCACCACGAAAACTACTTTATTTTTTAAATCCTCCACTTTGCTCCAGCTCCAGTCCTCCCGAAGCGGCATTACCCCAGCG
>JANHGB010058145.1:0-31703 GCA_026283785.1 Coracopsis vasa
TCAGCTGAACCCAGGACAACATCTCTCACTTACAAGCATAAGCTTACCCAAACATACATTCAACTGGTAACCAGTCTTTATTTCTTAGTTGTCCACAAAGGAAAACATAATCCCACACCTTCACACAGATTTTAACTAAATTAGCATATTTCACTTCTCTCTTCTAGTGCTGTATTTTTATTTGCAATATTTTCATTCATTTTCCCTATAGAAATACTTTCTGTTTTGTGACAAACAAAGGGAAAGACTGACTGAAGAATTTCTAACCAGTTTATACCTGAGAAAAAGCCCAATAGCTTCTCCAAACTCATTTGGCTCTACTATTTCTTTTAGGGGGTGGTTTTGTCTTTGGGCATGCAGAAATCACCTCCATTTCACAGCTGGCATATCCAAGATATTAGAAGTTTATGATAAGTAATTTTTATAGGCAATAACTCCTCAGATCTTGTGCCTTCCCCCTCTCCCATCCAGTCTTCATCTCCTGTAGCTTTCACACTCAGCTCAGTGAGCTCATTATTTTCTAGGATATATGAAGGCAACTTCTGCTTGGCTGCGAGGCAGTTGATGTGTTCTTTTACTACGGCCTGTCCATCCTGGCTAATGTAATGCTGAACCACTTTCAGTTCAATACTTTCGGAAAGGTAACTACAGACAGTCTGCCTTCCGCAGATTAGGATCTAAAACACACAAAAATATGCAGCTCATATGTAACAACTGTGAAAAAGAAAGGTCAAAATGGAACTATAGAGTGAAAACCTGTACAAGAATAATCTCCCTATTTTAGGTTTTCCCAAGCACTGCTGAAGGCAATGAATGGTAAAACATTATTTTTGTTGGCCAAATGTATGTGCAATTTCATAGAAACCTAGGCATTAAAATGCCTGAAATATTGCTAACGCAGTATCCGGGCTTGAGAGAAACATGTAACATATCCACTTTCGTTCCCACTGAACTCAGCAGCACTGCCCAAGGCTGACATAGCTCTGGATTGGATTTTAAGAGTACCGTGATGGTCTCTGAATGCTGAGCCCTTTCTGAGCAGACACAGTGAAAGGTTTCTACTGACGCCTCACTTTCCCAGCACAATCCAGTGCTCCAGACCTTTCAGTATGTTTCCTGTTTTAATGCTTATAATTCCATTAAATGGCTGTACCCTATTTCTGTATCTAAGTGCACCCACCTAGAAAATTACCAAATTAGACTCAGAGCTGTTGCTGTCCATCATACATGAATTGTTTATCATAGAACATATAGCTGACTTTTTCTAAGCTATATGAAGGAACAGAATTCCATGTGTATCCCTGTGTAACCATCTTCATTTGCTTTTCATTAATGAGGGTTCACACTCTAGCTTCAACCTACTAAGCAAAGTCGCTGCAGGGCTTTCGGTAACACCAGGCACTGTTCTCATCTGAGAAGGTGTATTTCTGTTGCACAACATAAGGTGCTCTGCCATATCCATGAGCTGAACATGTTACGTCCACCACATGCTCTGGCTTCTGACAATGCAGGCTTCTGGACTGCAGTGTTAGTAAAGATCTCTTTACAAAGATAGTATGTGAAAAGTCACTGCACAGAAGCCTATTTTCAAATGTTAATTGGGTCATTACTTCTTTCTCCTTTAACAAAACTGCCAAAACTTACAAACCATGCAAAGAGATGTTTACTAGAACATGTGAAATACATGGTGGCAGTTGAACTTCTAAATGCTAATATCCATATGAAAGTGAATCAAAACTTGTAAATCTCCCCAGAATGCCCCCAGAAGAATGTTATAGTTAGTGTGGGGTGTTTTTTTTTCAGATCCCAGTAGGAGAGAATAAATAACAAGGTGACTAATTCGTGAATTACTGATGTTATTTTTTCCAAACTGGATCAAATACTTACTTGCTTTTGCACTCCACTGAGCTGCTGAACTTTGATAATAAGTGATGCTGTCCGGCCCTTGTACTGAATGGTACGAATAAAGGTCCCTGTATTGTCCACACTGAATGGTTCAGACCACCGCCAGTTTCCCCAGCCTTCAATACAGATGTGTAACAGCTGGAAAGAAAGCAATTACTGCTTCAATACATAACTGGGGGGGGAGGGGGAAAGCCTTGCAGTAGGCTAGGAATTCCCATGACAGAAAAATATTCTTGGCTTTAAAACTCAGCAATGCTAAGCACACCAGTTTGCTGAATGATCCACTTATTCTGTGACTCTGTGATTTCAGATACAAGCAGAAGAATCAAAAATACCGTAAGATAGCTCTGCATCATGCATGTCTAGAAATTACCTGCTTTAACGATGTATTTGGGATGGTAAAAATCCAGCACAAAACTGCTTAGGGAAAAAACAGTATGTAGACTAGAGAGATAAAATAGGAAATAAGAGGTTTTCTTTAGTGCCCTTGAAATTGCTCTAGAAATCCACCCTCTTAATTATCAGCAAGGTCACAGGGAATGCAGGTCCAGGTGAAATTTCTGGCCTTTCAGAATAAGACAGAAAATCATAAATACTCTTCCCTTCAAAATAAAGATGAAAATCTGTAGGTCCACATGTATAACTCACATATAAATGTACGGTAAATGTAGAACTTAGTATATTGCTGAGAGATGGGAAATATTTCATTTCTTACACAAATGTGGTGGCAAGTTCAAGCTTGACTGCATGAGAAGAAATTTAACTGCATAATTATACTCCCTGTGTGATTTATTCCGGAAAAGGAGTGGCTTTTTTCCAGTTTAACTTAAATCACTTCCAGAGCAATATAGTCTTTCATCATTTGAAGAGCCTTTCATCCATTTACCCACCATACGCACTTACCTCTATCCCATGGAGATTCTTTAAGCCAGAGTAGTGAAAATTGGTACTGTTCCATGTAGGTCAATGAAGTTACATAAATTTACACCAGCTGAAGATCTGGCTATTAAGCTCTGTATAGATCTTTTGTGGCTGTGCAAACTTAAGGATGTGAGTTACATATAAGGGATCAAAGCAATAAGCATTCTGGGTAAAATTTATTCTTTGCAGAGGGCCAGCAGAGAGCCTAAGCCTCACTTAAGTCCTTTAAAACAGTTATATAAAGGCCTTGTGGGAATTCTCTCTCAAGGGTTGAATTTCACTCTGATTTTGGACATCTGTCATTAATTAATTTAAGTAATTGAGACCAGGATCAGGCCCAAATTATTTACACTAGCAAAACTTGAAACTTGTAAATATTATGTTCTCACATGATTTTTTTCTAGAAAGAGATAGCACTGGCCATGGGTCTGGCCAGATGGACTTAGTGAAGGGCTGGATGATGGGTTTTTTCATTGTTTTAAGAAACAACCACAGCAACAACTTTCAAAGACATTACAACTCAGTAGACTGTTTGCAATTTGTGGTATCCTCAGCACAAGTTACACACAGAACAATAACATCCATTCAGTGGGTGGCTTTTGAATTTTCAAGAGTGACGACTGTTGCATTCAGATTCAAATTAGTTTTATGCTGGAAGCACAAAGGCTAATATGTGCCAGTGTGAACATGGGCATGCATCTGGATGTGCACATGCCTGGGCAGAGCTTTATATTCCAGAATACATTGAGGGAAGCTATGCACTAGAACACTCAAAGTCATAAACAAACATGTCGCTTTAATTCTTAAGTATTAGTTACAGAAAAGGAAAAACAAAACAAACCAAAAAAGTCCAACTGCAGTGGCTGGAATCAGTTCAGTTTCTTACAGAGGCAGCTGGGAATAAATCTCATCACATATGAAAACTAAGAGAAACAAGAAAACTGTTTATTTTGGAGAGACTGGTAGCTGGAAATGACAGCCAAATAATGAGAAAAGGTACTAAAGCTATAAGGCACACAAAACATGGTGTGCTCCAAAGACGATGTCATATAAATGCCATAATTGATGTTTAGTAATTTTATGTAGCCCCAACATTAGGATGTCTCCCACCCTATATAAACAGCTTTGCTCATGAGCTGAATGTTCCCCAGGAAGGCGCTGTCAGCTTTCCCTGAGCAGTCATTAGAACACAAATGTTGCCTTACTAATTTTCTTTGTAACATGATGATTAGGCTGCGCTTAACTTCCTGGTTCAGAAAGTGAAACAAAAAAGATATATACAGACACAAATCGGTAAATGCTACATACAAATTAAACAGCCTTTGTAAGTTAAAGATACCCAATATATTTGTATTAGTGACATAACAATGTAAGAATCGGGTACTGCATAAGCTTACTTCTGAGCCAAGAAACTGCATTCCATGAAAATGCAAAGGGATCTCTGTGCAAATCAGTCATTTAAATGTGAGATTTCTGGAAAACATGCCTAGAAGTAATTAGCAAATGACACTAAGCGATACAGAGATATATGGCAGGAAATAAAAATTGAAGCAATTTTAGAAAATTAAGTAATCATGTTTAACATTATTTTAGCAGAAGACGTCGTAATAGATGGTGTTAGATACTCAACAAGGCAGAGCTCTAAACCTGACCAAATACTACAGATTCACAGTAATTGCCATGAAACTCCCTTTCATTTATCACACTTTAAGTAAATTCTAAGTATTTATTAGATACTCTGCTTAGAGAAAGTTCAACAAGTATAGCTACGTATGGTACATATATTAGGAGAAAAGAGAAGTCATTGCATAAAGTTACAAAAAATATTCAACGGACTTCAAAAGCATTCTAACAAATATAATCCAGTGATTAGTGGCAATTTATAGTCTAGAGAGAATTTAAAACAGACTATCTATTGTATATGTGAAAATAGGCACTCATTTGTGTAACCATTTGATTTCTGCATTTTCTTTTAGGAAAATGGATCAACAGATAACAGAGTTTTTTGTTTTGACTAGATTTCGAGGGGTTTGGATTTTTAAATCTGAGCCATTATAGATTTCTGTTTCGAGAAGGAAAGAGATTACTTTCAGGGAGGCAGACTAAGACAAAGCTGCTCCTATTGGAGTAAATGTCTAGAAAAGCTGTATTCTTTATAATGTCTCTTTACAGGATGTTTCTATGTACTCCTCAAAATTTACTTAAGTTTTCAGCTAGATGTGTGAGTGAAGGATAAGATCTGAGTAAATAAGGCTAAGTGTCATATGACAAGGCATGAAGACTAAAATAGGGGATTAAAAATGAGACTAAGAAGGGAGTCTGTCCAGAAAAGGCAGCATTTTCCAGCTGTGTAAGTAATTTAAAGCTTGTGGCCTCAAAATGCTTAGTGATACAAATTTGATTTCTACTTTGCTTGTAGATCAACCAAAGTTAGCTTAGTTTCACTGTAGTTAGATTACATCTGTCTTCTAAGTGAAACTAGAAAATGCTTTTGGGGAAGAATAAGGGTTATTACTCTCAACTCTGAGAGACTGTGAGGAATCAAGTGTGGACGTGGTTAATGGTGTGGAAGCAGTTATTTTTTTCTACGAGATGTAAGACAGTAAAATAAAAGCTGTGATGATACAGAAACATGGAGGAAATAGAGACCTGGAGATGGAAGCTGAATTCTAAGACTTGAAGGTATAGCAAGTTTTAATTGAAAAATTAAAGGAGAAGGATGATCAGTATTTTTTGCTTGTGTTTTCAGGATACAAGGAGGCTCTTGACCAGGATTATGATACACCACAATAAAATCAATTAGTATTTGGGAAAACAGTGATTGAAATGTTCATTCTGCACATTGTCAGATGCAACGACCACCAATTCAGTTTGAATTTCAGTTTGCCTTCATTTTCTCATGGACCTGGGAGATCTGACCAGTTCTACATCATTGGGCCTTGTAAGACAGAAGGGCAGTACAGAGCATGGGAGAAAGCAATTCCCGTCATCCCATGCTGGCTAGTAGCAAAAAATGTCACACTTGGTAGATAAAACTCTGAGCCTTGGGGTATCCTAGAGATGTTGTGAGCCTCAACACAACCTGCAAAGCTGGCCTGAACCTCATGGGTAAACCTAGCTCTACACATTGTGGAAAAGAGTCTTATGATTAAGGAACAGTAATCAAATTATAAGGGTTCATGTGATTCATGGATAACACCAATCCTTATCTGCTCCAGATATTATCGAGAAAGTCAATTACATATAACATAGTATAACCATTGATTTCAGATGCAGGACTCCAAAGGAAAGCAACAATACATTTCTCACTACTTGAAAAGTGTAAAATAGCATAAACCAGCTTTTTTTTGGTTTTGGTTTTGTTTCTTTTTTTTTTCCCTGATGTTGTTCTGCAAATGACCTGTGGAGGATTACATAAAGCACAAAAAGTTGTGCAGAGAATTTGTAAGATCCCTAAACAAGAAGACAGGAAAATATCCCAATATAAAAGTCACAGTTTCTAAGTTCACAGTTTCCACAGAGTATTGTATATCATCTTACACTTTATATAACCCAATACCTGAAAGAATGGCAATTTTGAAATAAATAACATTGAATTATGATCCTGCCGGACATGCAACATATATGAAAATTTGGCTTCAGTCTTTTTTTTTTTGTAGGAGTAGATTCTTAAAGTTATTTCCAAATCTACATCTACCTTTAAAAATTATGTTTATAAAAGTCTAGAAGTTGTGCTATGCAGGCACACTATTTAAAATAAGAGAAAAAAAACTTTAAATGGGTTTCAGTGAAGGTATTACTAATATACTAACCACTACCAATATCTATTCAAGAACTTGTAAGTGTGCATTTAGAAGAACAGAAAAACAAATGATAAAGAGATATTCCCCCCAAATTCTATGTAAGTAGCAATAAAGTGACAGAGAGCTGTTTCAGGCATATTTACCTACTTTGATACGAAATAAAACTATAATGTTTATAACCCATAATTTGGCCACATTCTTACTGAAGTCATTGCCCAAATCAACATAGGAACTGATTTTTACCCACTACGCTTCTTGACTGTTTCAAGTCAAGGATGGTGAAAAGTGAAAATGGGCATCATAACCTTGGAGGAAGGCTCCGGAGAAAGGTCGGGAGCTGCTACTTTAAATGCAGACTTCTCCTATGCAACATTATGTTTTGCATAGGAAGCAAAATAATGAATTTAGATCCATTATTCTTTGCTTTTTCAGAGGACTCTGCTGAAGTTTGAGCTTGGGGAAAATAACTAGTAATAACTAGCATGTTATAGAAGATTTTTGCTGTTTATTCACAAGGAAATGATCTCTGCCAAATATGTTTAGAGAACTCTCATGTGAATAGCTGGGGTTTACATTTGCTGTGATCCCCAGTGGGTCCCTCTGACTGCCTACTGTCTTGCAAGACAGAATTCCTTAACTCTGAGTGAATTGCTAGGAAGGTCTGATCTCTTCTAACTTCAGAGTTTCACCCTATGTATCATATGCTCCAGTTCTCCTAAAAAGCACAGCTGTATTGGAGACAAACATGACTTTTGACATAACTGGGGCCCATCCCACAAAGCAACTTGAAGATCAAGATAAGGAGTGCAGACTGGATCCAATAATAATGTAGGAGCCAGTGTTGTCTGTAAGGCACAGGAGTGATGTAGCTTCTCTTCCTTTTTAATGATATCTAACAAACGTCTAACTTTCACTAAAATCTGCAAAAGGAACGCACAAGGCCTGGCAACTTCTGCTAGAATTGCTTAAAGCCTTAAATATCATCAATTTTGGACTTACCCCAACTCTGAAAGGGAATATATAGATGGGGGTGTCTTATCCCTAAGGAAGGACCAAACCTCATGAAATCTGAGGAAAACGTGGGGGATGGAGCGGAGTAGAAGAGCGAGCATTGGACCTCAGACTTATTACTGAAATATTAGCCAAACTAGCGAGACCTGCAGGAATCAGAGTGAAAGTTAAAAGGGAAAGGTTAGGTTCCCTGAAATGTAGAATATCCGGGCTGTGAAAAAATGAAGGAAGGAAGGAGCTTTAAGTTAAGCCAAACAGTTGGAGGGACACCATCAATAGCTGATAAATCCAAATCCTTGGTGTGCTATAGCTGATTTTGTAACATGAAAAACAATTTTTAATTACAGACTATTGTAGCTTCATTAGTATTAATTCTAAATGTAAATAAAGCATTATATAGAATATAACTATGTGCTACTACAAAAATAAATTATTTTAGGTATATATCTTTATGTTAAATAATTCAAATGGGCAATTACTGTATCTCTCACTATGCTTAATTAGCAAAAGAAAAATGGAGAATTTTCTTGATGTGAATGTAAAAGAAATACAATCCTTTTAAAACTATTTATTTTCATTTAACTGAACTGCCTTGCCATACTAGAAAAACATTTTGCAGAGGTTAAATAAAGTATTTCATGGCAACCGCTGCTTCTTAGTGCCTGTGTAACAAGAAACATGAGCCAGCTGAAGTTGTGCAAGTTGGTTTTCTTTCCCAGTAAGAGAATGTGGTATCTAAGACCTTGTCCTAACTCATTTTATCCCCAAGAGTAAGTCAAGTAAGTCAAGTATGAACTAATGCCTGGAGGGAAGTCCCTGACTCCAGAAGTATGGATTATTTCACATTTATCTTACAATCTGCTCTCAGAGTTCTTAAAATTCACTAACTTGGCAAGTCAGGAATTATCATGAGAAATGAAATAATTTCATAACTATGAAGTCATCTAGCATTCCATGAATATGACACTTGGAGGGTTTGTCCATGCCTGGGCATTATTCTGACCTTTGGATAACAAGCTGTTAGATAGTCTTGCATGGAAACAATTAGAAAAGTGCCATAGCATAATAGGGACAACTTGATGTCTTAATTGAGTCTTTGTTTTCATTTCAAGGATTTGTGTTAATCACTGAAAAAATTTACGTGACAATAATATTTAAACAAACTTATTTCGTATGATCTAAAATGACAAAGGATTGTGCAGTTTAGGCTGTTTAGACAAACTGCCATTCAGAAGCATGCTAAATTTAGTGATTCATATTTAGCATTAACCAAATGAACAAACCTTACAGATGGATGCCAAGATCCCCTGACCTTTGTAAAGAAAATTTGCTCCTATCTCAATAGTGTGTGGAAAGCCTTATATTTTTCAGTGAAATTACCTCAGCGCTATTTTTTAGTCTCTATATTTCCCATCAAGAGATGGCTGTTAAAAACATTTAAAGAGCAGAAATATTCTTGAAATGATTCCAAAGGCTGGGACAAGGGAGTTACAGCCCCTCTACTAGAAAAGCCTGCTAGCCAACAATGTGGTTGAGTCAGGAGGAGTGAGCTGTTAGATTCGCCATCTCCTGGGACATGGGAATCCAACAGGACACTCCTGACTGTTTATGAGCCCAGTTGTTCCCTGATTCTGAATCTGATCAGAGCAAAACAGAACGGGGAAACCCTTTGACATCACCAACTTTTAGCTGAAGAATGAATATCTGAAAAATGAATCTTAAGTTCCTACTGTCACCTCACCCACTCCCGAATGTGTGATTTGGTTTAACGCCGGACTTCTCCACCTTTCATCCTGCACTTTTATTTTTCATTTAATAAGAGACTTACATAGCGGCCATGGAAATGGAATATTTTGCGCTGCTCAAGTTTGTGACTGAAAGGACAAGCTAAAGACCAATGTTTAAATATTAAAGTTCTGCAGGTGTTAGATGGCTAATGCCATATGTTGTGCTGGTGGTCTTTGGCAGCTCGGCTGGAACTGATAGGAAGTATCAGTAACAAGCTGCAATTTTAACCTTCTACTTTTCACTCTGCTTGAGATAACCTTCATTAACCTTCATTTTCAAAACTCTTTAGTGCTTGCACCATTATTGGAAATACACCATTATTAGAAATACACCATAATCAGAACTACACCATTAGTAGAACTACCTAGAATGATGGTCAAAAATAGGATTCTCCCAACTGAACAATTTTATATAAGTAACCAGAAAATGGATACGAAAAATTTTTACGGGACATCACAGGCATTTTGTTTGTATGAGAAAACATATGTCCTTTTCGAAAACATGACAAGGGGCATGCAGTACTCCAGTGTCTCTAAGTCTCCAAAGGTCCCCCGCCTGCACTACGACACCAGCGCACACCATTTATAACAACTCCTCTATCCTTGGGGTTAGATGGTCCTTTATTAGGCTGCTTCCTCTTAACTAAGGCCTTGACTTCAGTGCCAATTGCAACTGTTTAGTCTGGCTGAATTTGCTCTGCACAGATTACTGCATTTATGTAAAATTCAGTAGTTTTGCATATCACCAACTGACATACGAAAGAAAAACATGGTAAATTTGCCATCTCTGCTTCCCAAAGAAACTTGAAACTTGTCAGCAGTGAAAGTGGGCACAGCTCCTGTTTAGAATTACCAGCCAAATGTCACCTTTTTCACATGCTAAGGCTGGTATTTTCCAGGGCCCTGGAGGAGTTAGGAACAACCAACCACTACACTTCTCCCATGAGCTATAAAAGTTTTAGCAACTCTGCAGTGCAGGACTACTGCTCGTCAAGTAGGGTGGCACAGGTCTCTAGTCTCCCACTCAGCAGGAGATGGGTATACGTTAAAAAGAAAGAAATGGCTTTGCTGTCTCATAAATGCTTATTTTTAGATTTAAATTCTTGCTCTGTCTTGACTCAAGATGAAAAATCCATTTTTCACCACCACTCACAAAAACCAACAACATGGTTTCATTGAAATATTTCCTGATGATAATTTTAAAATGTTTTACTTCAGTTTCAGTGTTTATCCTTAAAACACCACCCAAGAAACAGAAATGGCATTATTTAAACTTTGCAAGTGGCGTGTTTCTGACAATTTAAAATCTTTTCTAATACAAGCACATGCTGAGTTGAGAGATTTGTCCAGTTTGACCCTGTTCTGCAAACAATTTCAGTGAACAGATGCTTCTGGTAAAAACAATTCATTAAAAAAAATTCCCCAAACCTCTAATGTACATCACAGAAAACAGACACTGATCACGTAGTTATAAAAACCTGGCAAGCGATCTTTGCTTTTTTTCAGAAGCTTCAGTTTCCACAACTGCTCAGTTTTACAAAGAGTGGTCTTGCACATCCAGTTCTACCCTAGAGTAACTTGTAAACACTTCTGGCTTTCCTCACTCTTTGTTTACCTTTTCTCTCTGATGCAGCCCCGGCATTTGACTCCTGAAGGAGCTTTATAGATAGTGGAGACCATACAGAAAGCCATAAAGCCACCAGCCAGCTTTAGTAACTGCTGCATTCAAAGGGCTGTTTCTGACATACCTGAGGGGACTTGTGAGAGCGCCAGCTGTACTGGTGACTGTGGAGACTAGCCAGCAAAATATTTTCATCGGTATCCACCTGGCCAAACCGCAGTGTCTCTTGTGTGTCATTACAGATCACAAAATGGCTGAAGACCAACTCCTCTGCCTCAGGGCATTGGTTCTGAAAGAAAAGGGATATGAAAGCCAGTAAGCATCAGATTAATTGCAAGACATTTGGCAGCTGTCTGCCCAGTGGTGACTGTTACAACACACAAATGCTTCAACATTTCTTCCCGTTAGCTTTGGTCTCATAGTACTCTACTCTCTGCAAAAAAAAAAGGTGTTTGGGTTGACAAAATATATGCTAAGACTTAACATATTTTACTTTATGTTTCTGTAATACTTAGAGATTTAAAACTACAATAAAAGCTTGATTTCCTAACTTATGTAAAAGACTTCAATGAAATTAAATTCAGCGGGAAATGATGGATCACATAAGGCAGATGGGGCACTGCAGGCTGAACAGCATGAAGAGGTTTCTCCATGCTGACAACTGATCTCTCAGGCCAACAGGCTGCACTTCCTCTTCCCCAGCTTCTGCTTTGACTTTGAGATGCTGTGGTGGGTCAGGAGCAGGAGACACTCTCTCTCCTGATATCACAACACTTTAAAAAAAGGAGAAAGAAAAAGCAGCTCCATGAGGCTAGCCTGAAAATGCACCATGCAATTTGACAGTCTAATAGGAAAACCAAAAAACTGTTACAGGTTTTAAAGCATTTTATATTCCGCAATACTTTTTCTCCTGCTTGCAACATCCTTTAATCCCTCTCTTTCTGGTTTTTGTCTGGCTGCTTGTCACTTTGTTGACACAATGAGATTATACGAGAGTCATAAAAATTACCAGAGCTACAGGTCTTCCGCCCCTGAAGGCATGAACTATAATCCCCTATACAGGAGAGGTCGAAGTGTGACTGACAATTTGATTTGGAGATCATCTCTCATATATTTCTGTCCTAGTCATTACTGGGCTGTCACCTTCCACTTTCAAGCAACTATCTAGCAACCATAAAAATTACTCCAAGAAGGCATCATTTGGATAGTTTTCATGCAATTTAATGGGTATAACACAAAGAACTCTTAATCTTGTACTTTTTGTTACATCTTTTTGACCCATCTTTCCTAGCACATACTTTTGACAATGCTTTATTGTTGGTTGGTTCCCTTCTCTCCACAATATAGCCCAGCTGCTCTTTTCTCATCCTTTCTTCCCATGACATTTCTCCAACTTATGGGCCCTCCATGGTCTTTGAGAGCTGATTCTGTTTCCCTCCTTGCTCTCTCAGTGGACATTTTAAACAGACATAATGAAGCTAGCACTTCCTCTGTCTATGATCAGATGGGTCTCTAGTTCTTTGATACCAATGTGCCTGGAAGCCTGCAGAAATTCAGAGATCAAGCAAGAGAGAGAGAAAAATTTTTCCTCATAGATCCCTACGGATCATTAGTTATCCATGAAAAACTGTTTCATACATTGCTTGCAGCACACTGCTGGGTGACACACGTGGAACAGATTTTCTGAAAAGTGAAGTGTGGCTATGATTATAAAATAAAACTGAATTACCTTTGATTTGACAGTGCTTCTGAATGGTTTCATTGCTACTGTAAAGGATTTTTTCCTACTGTACTAATCTTCTGCAAGTTGAATTGAAAGTTTCATTATTTATTACATAACTTCCCTTCTTTAATGATTACATAACTACCTAATTCAAGTTGTTTCCTTTAATGTCTATATATGGAAAAGTTCATTTGTCCATGCTTACTATAACACACCTAATACCTGTAAATGCCCATGTCTGTATTAGCAGCTATAATTCCTCATCAGACATTGAGTAATATGCACTATTTGAATTATGTACAGATGTCTGCATAGCACAGTATTATATTAGGAGCTGTTGTCCTATTCTGTTCTGCATTTCTGGCACCAGTTAATTACAGATCTGTGATGCTGACAGCAGTTCTTTAAATGCACATTACAGCCAGGTTGCACAAAAGCTGTTTAAAAGTTCAATGGTAAATTCTGTACATAATTCCACTGCACCTATTGATCTGTACAGATATCAAAGACATGGCTGCTCAGTAAATATGTTTTAAAATTCTTATTCATTTTGTATTTGTAAAACTGCAAATAGTGTCAAAGAACATTTATATATATGAGAAGTCCAGTAAACCTTGTATTAGCTAATATGTTTAAATTGCCTTGTAATCTGTTTACTTAGGTTACTCAGGTAAAAGAAAATAAGACAAACACATGAACATTATGGTAGGAAAAATCCATCATCTTCCAAGTTGTAAACGTTACGTTTTTATAACTTATTTTGGGTGCAGACTTGTTGAAAAAAAAATCAAAACATTCTTGTTTGTTGTAAAATGTCAGAGTTGAGTATTTTGGCTGAGTTATGACACTTTACAGCAGTTGAAGATTTGTTCCAGAAACTCATATACTCTGATACAATCTGAAGGGTCCAAATCTTGCATTCTGTACTGGAAAGTAGAATATACTATTTTAGTTTTCCATCATGATAAAACTTTGCTTTCTCAAGAAGTACATATAATGAAGTTGTCATAGTCTATTAATCAGTGGAAAGGAACAGCATAATTATCCATGCTTTATTGATTAAATGTTTATGTGTGTGTTTTTAAAAAACACTTAATATGGATGTCATTTTTATGTTTGACTGTATGCCTTTACAACGTAATTCTTTGTTTAGTCTCCTATAACTTTGCCCATATGCCATTATTATATTGGATGAGTAATATTTAAGTGATAAATATAACTACTTCCTGGGAGAGCAGAGGAAACTGCTCAGAGCTATTTGGACTCCACCCTGTTCCATTAATTTTTGTTTTGAAAGCTTTTCTTACCAGCTATTTATCTGCCTTTTTTTTTTTTTTAATTTTCATTATTCATTATAAAAGCAATAAAGCCTAATTTATACCAAATATTATTAATGGCTATATGTATTAAATAACCTACTGAAGTAGTGTTTCTTTTAATTACACAACATTGCAGACTAGTTTGCTCTGTCCTTCTGTAGTCTCACTTCTGCAAAACTCCCACAAGATGTCACTGTTCCTGTATACTAGCAGAAGCCTTTCTTCATTTCATGTGGTTTTGGCACAGTACTCCTGGATTGTATTTTTAGTTTAGTTAGTCCTGTGATATTTTCGCTGCTGGTTTGCTTTAATTTCCTATTTCTTCACAATAAGTGGTAATTACTTTTAATCAGTTGTTCTGAAACGTAGGTGATGTTTTCTTCAGACCTTTTTGTCTTAAACGTTGTGAGGTCACAACCATATGCGTAAGGTTCAGTAGATAAGCAAAAGCTTAGAGCTGGTCATCCTTCATCTATACATCACATCTTTGATGTTAGGCAGAAAATGAGTAAAAATCAGAAATTAAACTAGCAGCATAAAAGTGATAGTGTTACTGTAATACAGCTGTATGAGATGTAGTGTACCCATGTGTGCAGAATTTAGAGTGTATGCATATTAATCCTCATCATTAAAACTGTGAGGTTAGTGTGATTGCAAATGTATAGATTCCACACACAGATACCTGCCTTTCCAAAGTGGAGTCAGTTCTCTCAATTGCCTGCTTTCTTGGAATTTTTTCAATATTCAGCAAAGGTCTAGTTTCATCTGGCACTTTATTTTGAAGACTGAAGAAGTCTGATTCAGGTGGCTTACCTTGCTTTTGAGGTTCAGTCACTGTTAAATCTATGTATACCAGGAAAGTCTGCTTTTTCTATTAATTCATGTCACTCAGCCACAGCCCTGTACAGGATAGTGCTACCATATCACAGTGGCTTGCAGCTAACAGTATCAATACAGAATTTAAGAATTGTAATATGACATCTTTCAGTAGAAAACTTTACTGTATTATGGGCTTCAGTACAAAGTAAGCTAAGTACTGTCACAATCCCTGGCTCTTAAAACAGATTAGAATGTAACATTTCAGGTGTGCAGGTGAATAAATTATTTTTTAAGGTTCTAATTCTGTTGTCATTTCACATCAGTGTATGTCAGGAGTAAGTCTGGAGCACCAGATCAACTTACATAAACACAGATTTAGGTCTTGGACCTGCAAGTTCCACCCACAAGGACCTTAATTGTATTTGGTATTAAATAAATATTTTACTTTTGTGAGCTGCTGTGTCAGAAAGCAGATGTATTTCTGAAATGGTAATCATGTTGCCTTGAAAACATACTTGGAAACTAATTTCAGAATTGGAGGAGCAAGATGTGAATAGGAAATACATCTTCACCAGAGTAACATACGTAATAATACTGACCTATTTGGATCGTGTTTAATAAGCATATGAACTAAACATCTGCTACATTTCCTATGTAGTTTGATAGAAGAACACAAGGAAAAGGAGAGATCCTGCAGAATAGTAATACTGGTAATTCTTATATTGGTTTCTTATGATGCTACTCTAAACTGCCTTGTTCATGTAACTGCTGGAAGACATTTTACTACACAAGATACTAGTTTGCAAATGGAAGCCAAAATTAAATCCTTGCATACTTAACATTAAATCTGTAGCACTCTTCCATGAATGCGAATGTTTACAACAGTGGTTTTGTGTTCAAACTGAGCTTGCTGACACATACCATCAGAATTAAGCTGTGTGGTATCTCCTGTTTTCTTCCTAAAATTTCTGAGTGGTTGTCCAAAACCACTCCATTGCTTTTGTACATACATAGGAAGTGTGTATTATCTTAATGAGTAGCATCCATTTGAGCCAACCTGTATTATAAATGTACTTCTAACCTGTGTCCGCAAGAGGCTGTGAGCCTAAACATTTTTCAGTCTCCTTTTTAAAACATGTCTGCAAGAAGGGCCATCAAGAACTTTTTCAGACTGGACACTAGTTCTGCAGGTATTTAAGCAAGAATTTTAATATTCACACATGTAGTTAAACAGCTGTTAGTCATGAGGGTCAACTTCTGTACATGAAAAGACAATGATTTCCTTTCTTATGCCCATTTGTGCATGTTGGAGAGTAGGCCTATGCAGTACAGTCTCCATACTTCTCTGCAACCTTATTGCCGTCTCAAGGCATTCAGGTAACTCCAAGAAGGAACTGGCCCCAGGTCTTCTGCTAGGCAGTGTGTTCCTGGGGTCATGCTCCATCCCGACAATGGTGCGCACCTCTGACTTGCTTATATAGGGTACACTGCAGGGCTTCTTCATCACAGAAGGTTGGGGCTCTTCATGCCTGATCCACCTTTGCGGATTTACCGCATGAATGATGGTGAACCAGGCTAAGGTGGGGAAGGGCTTACTGTACAGACTGCCTTAGAGGCTTTTAAGATGTACTGTTAACAAAGATACTTCTAAATGACCTCTTTTCCCACTTTTGCAGAGCTTTGTATCCATGGGTTTTATGTTGGCAAGATAACATGAAAGAGGCTTGCATCTGTTTCACACTTGCATTCCTTTACATGTCCACAGGTATTCGTGTGGCTCCAACAGCCCCTGCAGGACAAAGGAATTTAGTCTAGGGTCTGTGGAGTCTGGATGGACAGTACTCCTTAAAAAGTAATAGCCACAGGAGGAGAGGTGGCTGTTCTGCAAAAACTGGTGCTGCAAAAACTTCTTCTGGAGCCTGCTTACTCTTGATATCCATTTGGATTTCAGCTTCCATGGAGTTTCTCCTTATTTTTACTGGCTAGAGGGGAAAGAATTGGGCCAGCAGTCTCTTATAATACTTAATTTAATAACCTTTCTCTTTCTAGGCTCTTATTATTATAACTTAGTTGAAACTTGAAGGCAATCAAAAAAGCCCTTCAATATGTTAGCCCCCTGTAGGGAGGAAAATCAGTACGAGTGAACAAAGACAACACAGATCGAACATTATATATAAATAAACAGGATGTGCAATATCTTTAACACTGTGTTAAAAAGCATAGGAATTTCTTTTGTAAACAAAACACACTTAAAGTGCGCTACTTCCCAACAAGTATTAACTACCCAACAGATGCCCTCAGCAGGGTTCACAGCTGTTATTGTGAGTGGGAATTTGCTCAGCCAATTGCCAGCAAAATCCTTCTCAAACAGAGAATTGCACTATTTGCTACTTCATCGACCAAAAACATAGTTTTGATCTAAATGTTTCACAGCAGAAGTTGTGAAAAACGGATGCCTTGAACAGAATGAGAATGCGCTCCACAGCTGAGTTGACAATTCCACTTTATTCTCCTATTCCTGACCAGGTTTTAGCCAAACTGTAGCTAAGATTTCTCCTGATTGCTGTCTCCTCTTGTCCTCCAGCATGCTTTCAACTTGAGATTGTAATTGGAAATGGTAAACCTCTAAATTGCTCAGAAAAAAGCGGAAAAGTGGGTTTGAGGAAAACTTAAGTCTTTTTGCAGTACTGAGCTGTAAGAAAATTTGTCATCTGCTCTAAGAAGAGGAGATACTGTTTTCTGTAACTATGATGCATGATAAGTATTTATGGCCCTGCCTTTATTCTTACAGCAGTAAACTAATTCCTCTTTTCTTGACAAAAGTAGTAAGAGTGAAAAGAGCTTTAGTTATAATGTTCATGTAGCTTTAAGCAAGCAGTACACAAAATAGACCATTGTAATTCTTATTTGTAGAACTGCTTTCCATTGTTTCTCTATAATGTACACATCTAGTTTTTTTCCATGGGCCCTCTGTGTTTTGCTCCGAGTTCTAAGCATGACTTTGATTTTGCAAAGTAAACACACATTGTGTGGAAGCAAATTATAGATAACTACTTCAAAAGTCTGTTGAAAATGAATTCCTGGCCATTTGGGCTGGAAGGCTGGGGGATGTTAATGGATGAGCAGACCTGCAAGGGGCAAGTACATCTACATATGTTTTGTATTTATTGCAATCATCCATTGCCTATTTGAAGGAGAGATCTGGGAATTATCAGTCAAGATGCTCCCTTGGGGAAAACCTCTATGCTGTGTGTGTTCAGTAGAGGAAGATGAGCTGTTGTCTCCCCTGTATGTTTCTGCCTTCTCTTGCCATTGAATTCCAAATTCATCTGCGTGAACACAGCTTCTCGTTCCCAGAGTATCTCCTGCCTTTGTCAGGATACTGACTCTTCCATTACAGTACTTTGAATATAAGTTTGTTGCTTATCTTGATCCCAGCTGAATAGAATTTATCCTAGCTGTAGGAGGTAATTTTTCCGTCTCATGATCAAGATGGATGACACAGACTCGGTCTAGTACATATTTGTCCCATTCAAATGCAACTAAAGCAATTGTAGATAATCTCTGATTGAAAAGCAAAGGAGAAAGAACAAAAGTGGGTAAAAAAAAAAAAAAAAAAAAAAAACCAAACTAATCAAGCCTACACAGTTCCATCAGATTCTGAGAAGGAGCTGAAGGGAAACAAGATTTAATGATTGAGACTTGTACCCTGTGGCTGTAGTAATTTTGCCTTGCTTATAGATTCTTTCAATTTTTGGCATAAACTTTTTCATGTGAGAAAATGTAAAATATTTCAAGTTATTGAAAAAATAATAACCTGATTTTTTAAAAAAAAATATCCTAGTTGGAAGCCTTCTCATTACCTTCCTACCTGTGTGTGGCTAGTTGTAATTCTGGTAGGTCCTTTACGTTATGCTTGTTATTAGAATAGATGGAGGGTTGAGAGCTGAAAGCAACATATGAAGACATCTGTGCAGTTGTTAGGAATTGGATGTTACAGCAAAGGGTGCCAAATTTAAGAAATAAGTATCTTGAAGTGTTTTAAGCTTATGTATTGGCTTAGAATTGTATAGGCTTAGAAAGGAAAGGGGAGGGAGAAATCTGCTGTGCACAGTAACTTTGCGATGCCCTTAACCTGTGCAGACTTCAGAGCAAAAAAAAACACTTGGCAATCTTATTAGGGAAAAAAGAAAATAAGCCTTTTAAGACAACCCACACCTGGATGCCTGGAACTACTGAGGGAAATTACGGTTTTAACAACCCATCTCAGGAACACAGGCCTGAAAACAAACTATTTCAGACGGTCAAAATGCCTTGCCTTTCTACCTAGCTCTGCTATCTAGTCTGGCCCTGCTCACATTAGAAGAGATTTTTCCTGACCAGGAATGACCAGCATGGGCTCTGCTGAAATCAAGAGGATCCCTGCACATTTGTCTGTTGTCACATTGCACATGCGTTGTGTTATCCGGAAGACAGCAACCGTGCAAAAGTGCCTCCATGCTTTGCCCACTTGAATGTCAAGAGACACAAGTAAGTGGTAAGTAAGTAGTCCATAGCCAGAGCACTTCTCCAGTTGTTGAAGCAATCAGCCTCTGTGTAAACTGGTTTGTAGTGCTGAAAGGGAAGCAGGGCAGAGAGAAAAATAAGCTGTCTCTGTATAACCTGAAGCAGATTTCTTTGGGGGGAGTGGGAAGAAAGCCAAGCTGCTAGTCACATAACCACACTACTGGCTTACCATTTGTCCAAAAGCAATTACTAGGAAATGGCAGGTGAGGCAGGAGAACGAGGTTATAGCTCAGCTGTAATGCAGAGCCAGCTGGAGCCACCGATCTGGTACTCAGCAGCGCAAGAGTTTCTCTTCTTGACATGCAGGTAACTCACTCTGCCAGTTCAGACATACCAGCATGGTGAGTGATGGAGTTCGCTGCTGGAGAATCAGTGAAAGGCTGCTTAAAGCAAAGCTGACCTCCAGGCAGCTACCCTAGGGCACAAGAGTGGAGATACCTGAAGCTGCAGAACTTCACGTGTTCTGGTCAACCACACGAAATGCCTTCGGAGGCAGAAGGCTGGGGGAGAAATGAAAGCACGTGGGGAAACTGAATTGTGCCTGAGACCCAGCAAAAACATCCTCAACCCTCACCTCCTGCCTCCACACACACTGCATTGCTCAATGTGATGGAACATCAAAGAAGTGCCACGCTGCAGGGTCAGTGCAGCTCTCTGTGTCTTCCACCTGAGGTTCACCAGTGTGACAGGAAAGGGTGTACTGTTGGAAAGTACTGAATTCCTTCTTCTTTTAGCTTGTACCCAGCTCCTTTTCTGCCTGCCATGGTTAGCAGAGGGAGCTAGTGACTCCCACTCCATCAGGGATAAATCAAGGCTGCTTATAGTTATCTTGAAGGAGCCCTTAGCCAAGTCTGTGGGGTATGAATGCCTGGTCCTGTGCTACCCAGTGCTTGGCATGGAGGTACATCCCCTAAGTACAACATGCTGCTTTGGCACAGGTTGAAGCCAGACCCTGCACTTACAGCCAGCCCTTTGGGCCACCCTAGGGACATCAGGAGGTCTGCTTTGGGAGCTGGTCATCCTGCAAGCCATCTTGTAGATTATTTCACGGCCCTAGCCATTCTTCAGCAACTTCCTACCATTCCTGCTTGTGTTCTCCCCTTCTGCGTAACCTGGGAGTCTAGGGCCTCTCTGAAATTGCAGCCTGCTGAGCCTGTGGCTGTTGACTCAGGCACAGTCACGTCTGCCTGTGGGTCAGGGATGGTGACTATCGTCAAGACTTCATTTATTTGTGTTGTATTTATTTTTAAAGATGGGACACAAATTCCATGAGAGAGACTCATCTAGTGATCATGTGAAGAGGGTGACCAAGCAGCTGCTCGTGGGTGAGCTGCTTTTGGGCAAGCTGAATTCAGCACATAAGCCTCCAGTTCAGCTAAGGGAGAAATTCTGGAGGGACGACACTGGGTAAAGAGTTCTCCAGCAACTCAACAAAAACATGAAAAACAAAGGCCTTGCCATAGTCTTTCTTATTACCTGCCAGTCCTGTTTGAGTTCCAGACATCTCCCAGCAATTCTACTTTGCATCCCCCTTTTTCTGGTTTGATACTTTTCCAAGGCATAAAAAATGTGGGAACTTTATCTCTTCCTAGGAGAAACAAAAAATGGGAATTGCTTGCAAGCCTGGAATGCAGCAGAGTTAATCAGCTTCGTGTTATGCAAATTTCAAGAAGTATCAAAACTCAAGGCAGGATCTAAGAACTTAAGAGACATTAGGCGGGTGAAGACTAATAATTTCCATGGTTTTGCCCATCAAACAATGTCTATTCCCAGTTGGAGGGGCTCTCCACCAGAAGTGACTGGTGATTGTAAATGCTGCTATTTTTAAGATGTTTGCTTTGTGAGTAAGAGCCTGGTTTCCAAAAAATACTAGGTACTCACTGTACAAGCCTTCAGTCTCTTGATAGATCTCAAGCTGGGTGACTAAAATGATCAGTCAGAAGGGAATAAAAAGAAGAGTACAGAAGCAATGAATAGATAAGCATTATTGCTATCACATTATGGGCCCTATGCAGGGTGCTGGAGAAGATGATACGGGTTATTTGGAGAGAGGGAAAGAGCCCCCTTACCCGTTAATTAAGAGATTGGCAAGGGGGAAAGTTTTGCCATCACTGAGAGTGGATGGAAGCGAGGAAAGATGGCAAGAATAGTGAGATGAGGCTAGAGGCAGTGTATAAGGAGGAAAGGCGTTAAGACCTCCCCTGAGTGACTTCTGAGGAAAGAAATGGTGGTATGGTACCTTTTCCTTACAAAGAGGCAGAACTTGCTTAAGGTGGTAAACCTGCTACCTTTAAGTCTTGGCTATATGGGGGCTTGATGGTGTCATTTGAACAAAGCATGAAGGAAGGACTTCACTTTTAACTTTGACCATCCCATTTTTGTTTGAGTGGCACTTCACCCTAACCATTGCTTCCATTAATTCTCTTGAATTAATTCTTTTGAATTTTCATGCATTTTAATCCTTTTTCATTAAAGCACAGCATGATTTTTTTTTTTTTTTTTTTTTTTGCTATATTCAAGAGTGGTCACTCTAGAAGTTAGTTGGTTAACTTCAGTGTGATTACATACTTGTCACTCAGTTTACTCCTCATCCTTCTGATTACTGCAATCATATGCAAATATGTGCACTTCTGAGTATAAGAAATACATCTCCAGGGGCTTCTGTCCTGCTCAAAGGTAGTCTCCCTTGGTACTAGTTTGAATGCATCCCATCTCCTGCTCTGCCCTCTTACATTGCCCCATGAGTCCCCTTGAGAGAGCCTGGCTATCTGTTCTTTGCTTTGCCTGACTTCCAGCCTGTGAACTGCTTGAATGCTTGTTGTTAATCCTGTCAATGGAAAGCACAGTCACACTGTCAGAGGTGATTAGCTTGGTACTTAATCGATAGTACTGGAATTTCTTAGCACAGCATTATGGATGAAATAGCTGTAAGCTAGTGTTGGGGAGTCAAAGGCAGAGAGAGAAAACAACTGTACAGCTCTGCATGCCAGGATGGTTTCACATGCCACCCAGCCAGAAGCAGCCCCTGCATCCTTTCCCTTCTAATTCAGCATCTGCTTTCCAAAAGTATTGGGTTCTGTTTGAGTAGCTGATGTGTTTAAGTAGATCAGAGTCAACATCAATATATATGGGAGGTTTGTCTTACATTTCATTTCTAAGGGAATTGCAGGCAGTTTCTTGTGGAAGCTGGTATTTTTACACAAGCCAGAAGGGGGCAGTGGAAGCTAACAAATAAATAAATCCCTGCACGTACTGTCATAATACCACCAAAAAAAACCCCTCTTCAAGGTATGCAGTGCCCGTTCTCTAAGGCTGTGTTTCAATAGTACGGGGAAATAAAAGTTTCTTTAATGGCTTAGTCTTAAATCTTCCAGATGAGACAGAAATCACTGCCATAGAAAGGATTTATTTCCAGTGAAGTAACTGTTGAGCACCATCGTCCCAACATCTGCCACTGGCAATACAGTCTCCACCTGACAGGCTCATTTATCAGTGCAGGTGTTGAAAGGTGGAGGGGTTTCTGACAGCAGTCCACCTAGGCTGGCTTCAGACTAAAGTCGTTCGGAGCCTTTGCTCTCTGAAGCGAGTTTGTGGTTTCTGCTGAACTTTTAATTGCATGAAGGGAGGCGAAAAAGCCCTTCAGAGAAAACTACCCCAGGTAGCACTTACAGCTGGGTAAGGTCAGACTTCATGCCAAGGCCCTCATTCACCACCTTCTGACATACTCACTGGCCAGTAGTGCTGATCATTATAAGCAATGTGTTCCCATGCTCCAGGCAGGGCAGGATGTTTCTTCTCAGCAAGACATTACCTCCTCACCACCTCTGAATCACTGAAGCCCCCAGGACTGCTGTGCCAGACCCAGCATCGTGCTTGGGTCTGTAAACCAACATCCCGGCAACCCTTCCCATGCCTGCTGCTACGCACTCCAGAACTTCGCACCAAAGGAAAGACCCTCGTCCCTGAACCAAGATCTCATGCTTTGGCCTCTCCATGCTTAACCCAAGCTGATCTCTTACTACCCTGCCTTTACCCTCCTCTGATTTACCACTGATACCTGCCTTAAACCCTAACTTGGCTGTTCATCCAAGCCAATCCCAGGATAGAAGAGATATCTTTTACTAGGCTTTGTACCCAGGCAGCAATCACCCTGAGCCACCTGACAAATTTTTACCCTGAGATCACCAAGTCTAGCCAGCCATGAACTCCAAATGTAGCGGATATGAGTACATACGTACATGCCCACACATACATAATTGCTGGGGCCTCTTTCTGTCTAATCCCTTGGGTCACCCTATACCTGTTGGTATTCAGAGAACAGTGACGGGAGGCAGGAGCCTCCAGATGAGGTGCTCCAGAGCTCCATGCAGCACTGGACCTCTGCAGCTCACCAAGAAGTCAGAGAGCTTTCCAGGGATGGAAGCAGAGCCTGTGTATGTTGGTGGGAATGGCTTTTCTTTGTCCTGCCAGAGGTTGCTGGCTACTTCTGTCAGATTGGTCTACATCTACTTATTGGAGTGCAGCCAGCAAAACTTGGAGCCAAATCCCAGACTTCCAGACTTGACAGCTTTGACTCGTAACTTGAGCAACACCAAGAAAGTATTCAATTGTGGCACAGCTCTTGCAGGCTGCTCAATGCATCAGTGCTGGGCAGCAAGCGGGCAGCAGCCCTTCAGCAGTAAATGCAAGTGGCTTTAATCTCAAAGACTCACCTCTAGCAATGGATTCCTCAGCAGAAGTCCCAAAGTGTCCTGTGAACCAATGTTCACCTCTTGCCTTTGGTCTGTCTTTTCACACCTGCATTCACCAGAATAAGCTTGGTGGATAGATCCAGCCTGCATCAGTAGGTCAAGTAGGTTGTTCTGCTATGGCTCTACCTCTTAGCTTAACAAAGGCATTACTGTCTGCATGTATCTGTCTACGCATTTTGTTTTCCCTTGTGCCACACACACATCTGTGGGGAGCCTCCTTCTCACACACCACAGCTGAGAGGCTCCTTTAATTTTGTCATTTACTTAATGTGCTTAAAAAGCAACCTGAAAATAGATTTAATTGCACTCTTGGGAGGAAGGGAGTAGGGAGAGGAAAGTCCTGGAAGCAAAGAAGAGGAAGAGATTAATTTCTATCATCCTCATAGTTTTCTTTAACTGTTCCAGGCTTGCATTTGATATATCTGCATTAGCTTGAGACGAAACAGTCTGTTGGTGAGGACTGAGCTACAGAGGAGACCCAGTGCCTGGTGTGAGGAAGTTGTGTGGTTTCACAGTGATCGTAGTTTCACTGTTGTGTTGGAACACAATTTATAGCAGAGGAATCGTGAGGTCCTTCCTGGCATTTTTCTGAACACGGAGGAAAATACGTCTCCGGCTTTGCAGAGCAGTGTCTTGTGTTTGCTGGGGCTGAGGCGTTCATCCCGACAAATTTTTGCATGGCCTTTCAAAAATCCTGCTCTGCCGTGTGTGCCGAGCAACTCCAATGACTTAAAGCGTTTGGTTTTCAGAGACTTGACTAGATAGAAGTTTGACCTTATTAATGTTTGCAAATGTGTCTTGTTCTAGTTGCTAGTGAATATGCACTCTAACATACAGCAACAGATGCAAAAGGAGAGATGGGGCTCTTCCCAAGACTTTCTGGTTCTGCATACTCATTTGGAAATCAATTTAATGCATTTTAATTGCCTATTTTTCTCCTTGGTTTTCTCTTTACAGCTACACACCAGCAAAAAATAACAAGGTAGAGTCTAGCCAGGCAGGCTGCTAATGAGGAAGCTTGACTCAAGAAGATTTTAATTTTCAGCATTTGTTCTTCAAGATAGCTATTTCAGCATGCAGGGATGTCACAAAACAGGAATGCTACCATTAGGTAATGGAACAAAGGCACTGGGCTCATACGTCATTTTGTTACATGAAGAACTAAACACTTCCATCTTTGACCTAACTATAGGAATCTGGCAATCCATTTCAGGATGCTGGTCCCCTCAGCCAAATCATCCCTATAAAGAAATCACCCATTGTGCATGAAACACAGTGTGAAAAGAATGAGGGAGATACAATTCAAGCTGTGAAGGGGGAAAGGTATATGTTAAAAGCCCAACCTCTTGCCAGCCTTCTGGTAAAGGGAAGCTTCTGGCTCTGCCAAGCTGATCAAAGGGCTTCTCGAAAACCCCTCACCCATGGGGAACTGCTGTGGAAAACAGGATTTAGCCAAGATCCGTGGCACCCCTGGACAGCCAGAGCAGGCAGGGTTGCACAAAGTTGGCCCAGGAGTTGGGATCAAAGCCAGCCCACCTCTGAGGTGCCCTCCAACTCCACAGCTGGTGCAGTTCAGCCACGACCTAGGTACTGCTGAATACTGTATCTGAAGCATGCCATTGCTACCGAAGTAGTATGCTGCAGGCAGCTGGACATATCTGTGTTCAGCGTGTCCATCATAAGCCTTCAGTTCCAATAGTCTCTTATCATTTCATCTTTTCAGATGAAAAGCTTCGAGTTTCATCCCTGTCCACAGCCACTGTCTTTGGAAAGACTGGGAAGTTCAATGTTTGGTGAAAATTAGAGGGGAGGAGAGAATCTTGCTTTACACCATTGGGCTGTAGTTCAACATTACCTACTTTACATGAAATGTAAAGGATGCCCCTCAATAGTGCATAGCCACAAGTGAGTGAATAAAACCTTGGCACCTCATTTCATCACCTGGAAAATATTTCCTTTCTCCCTCAATACCTCTCATCCCTTGAGTTGTCCTACCACCCTGAAAGTACTGGGGAAAGGGGGAGCAGGGACTGGTGTTTGCAAGCATCTGGCACAAGGGGGAGCAGGGACTGGTGTTTGCAAGTTTCTGGCACAAGGGGTCATAATCAAAATTGCTGCTAGAGTAGTCCGAATCCTATTCATAAAGTTTGTGAGGGTGAGCCCAGAAAGTTTAAAGCAGTGATTTTGCATTTGCTGGAGTTTAACAAGGTTACTGACTGCATCAGAAAATGAGGTCAGTAAAAAGTATACAAGTATTGGAGTGTCGATATTAGGAAGATAAACGTGGGTTAGAGAAGTGCAATAAATAGGACCGTACACACGAAGAGAGCCAACAGGCCAGATCTCCTGGGGCTCGGTGCCGGGACTTGTTCTGTTTAAGAGTGTTGTGCAAATGAGCCCGAGGTTGGCGCGATATACGGGGTGTCCAGATGCGGATGACATCATGATAGGAGGAGAAACTGCTGATAAATTTCAGGAATGCACCAGACTGCAGGAGGATTTGGAGACACTGGGGGAACAGGCTAATACACAGGAATTCAGTATTACAGAATGGAAGGTTATTCGTTTAGGGAGAACCAATAGCACATTTAAATGCAAGTTTAATGACCTAGAGCAGGAGGAAACTAATGAAGGAGAAGACTCGAGCTGGTGCTGAGGAGCGGTAGGGAGAGCAGCAGCCAAGTAAATAATAGTGCAGCTGAGATTTTGGAAAACAGGGCTCAAGCTGCAGCCAGAGAGTCCAGGATTTCACATTAGGTTGCTTGTTTCATGTGGCAGCCAGGGTGCTCTTGGCACCATCTTCAAGAGGAGATGCTGCTGTAGCACACATCTTGGTGGAGACACTAAGGACATGTTTGGTCCCCAGGGCACTTGATGTGACCACAACTCAACCACACGTGCCACCTTTGGTGTAAGTCAGATTGGTCTAGATCTCCTCTGGTTGCAGAAGGAGATGCACTCAGGGACCAACCACCAGCAGGGAAGAGAGAACTAGACAAGTTTTAGTCTGTCACTAAAAGCAGACTTTACAGGGGATGTAGAGTTTATAGGCTTATGAGTTTATGAGTTATGTCAAGAGGGAAAGGAACCCCATTTGGAGTGGAAGATCCACACACAGCCCTTTCTGACTCCTGACCATCACAAGCTCAGCCCAGGGCTCACATCCATACTCGTGGGTCATCACTTCCACAAAGCCTTCTGCAGCAGCCCTTCTCCTACAGATGAAATACAGACATCTGGAAAAAACTGCTTCGCTCTGCCCGAAAACAAAGGTGCGACCCCGCGCCTCAGAGGATGGATGAGGTGAAAGCCGCCATCCCTGCAGTGTGCAGGAACCGATACCTACATGAGTCCCAGTCTCCTGCAGACATCGTAAATCTGGCGTTTCCCTTCCCCTGGAGAAGGGTCTGCTCTGCTGCCAGCTTGAGCCCCTGTGTACCCAACCAGCCTTTCCTTCATTAAGTGCTTTTGAGTGAGGCAAAAAGACTTGTTACCACCCTCTATGCAGCAACTGGAGAAGTCTGAAACACATGAAGTATTTCTGGAGCTAAAACGCATTGTATGGTAGAAAACTTTGTCACTGCTCCTTTGCAAGTCTGTCTACACTGCACAAGTATAAAAATTTGCCAGTTCTTTAGTACTGTTTCACAAACAGAGCATTATACATGCTCGTATTTTTTAACCACGCACCGTACTGCACATTGCACAGAACCACACAGAATATTAGGGTTGGAAGGGACCTCTGGAGATCATCCAGTCCAACCCCCTCCAAGGCCACCGAAAGCAGGTTACACAGGAACACATCCAAGTGGATTTTTAATGTCTCCAGACAGGGAGATCCCACAACCTCCCTGGGCAGCCTGTTCCAGTGCCCTGCCACCCTCATTGTACAGAAGTTCCCCCTCATGTTGAGGTGAAACTTCTTGTGTTTTAGTTTATGGTCATTTCATTGGTAGTGCCCAGGAAGAAATGCAGTGTACCAGTACTTTGACTCTTGATGGTTGTTTTGTCATGGGAAGAGAGTACCAGAATCACCATAGCGGGACCCCAGGATCACACAACAGAGCCAGGATTCAGCCCACTGCTGGCACCTACCTCAGCCTGGACCAGCCTTAGAGAGGAGATGCTGCACATCGGCCCCAGCCAGCAGCAAGGGGTCCACTCAGAGCACAAACCTGTCCACGATTCAGGTTTGTAGAAGGGGCAAACCCAAAAGGAAACAGAGCGGCACCGACGCAGCGTGTATCATTATTAAATTATTGCTCTGAGCTAACGTCTCGCTTTAATTCAGTCGCTGCGTTCTGTATATGGGTCTGATGTGGCTGTCTGCTGTCTGTCTTGATTTTAAAAAGTCGGTGTCTGAGCGGGTGACTGTAGCTCCAAGAAGGTTTAAGGTCCTTTGCCTGCTGTCCCTGGCTGCGTTCCTAAATAGTCGTTTAAAAAGAGTCCACTAAATCAAAAGCCAGGTAAATCAACAGAGCACTCAGCGTTGTAATGAGACCGGTTATAAGGTAAATTACAACATTATTCAAGCACACAGAATTCCTCCTCTGGCATTTGTCCTGCTAAGTGCAATGCACCTTAAAAGTGGTGAAATGATTTCTGGCAGCCTGTGAAAGGGTCTGTGTCTGGGGGATGGGAGGCTGAGCACAGCCCCTGCCTTTGCATCAGCTTATAACTTTGGGGGGCTCTGGGCAGCAGCTGGCCCCGCTCAGGTGTGCTCTGTGTCTTGATTGAAAGTTTCATGGATGTGTTTTCAGAATGGTGCTGTACCGGCTGCAAACCCTGGCCATGTGTTCTCTCACTTTCCAGCAAATCTTGTTACAGTTTTCAAAGCAGGGGATTAGAAAGACTTTAATTAGGGACTTGGTTAGGGAGGCTTGAGACTTATAAATCTTTTGTTACAGTGAATGAAATTCCGAACAGATGCTGATGCTTTTGAAGCTGCCAAGACCCAAAGGATGGGCACGCAGACCCTAAGGAGATGGCCATTATTATATACGCTAGATATAAAAGGCTGTAAGTATATACACGGGCAAGAAGCCCAAAACAGAACAAAATTCCTTTGCAGAGCATGGGTGGCTTTTTCTGATCCATCTGCACCTTGGGTTATGGGATGGGATTCTCTCCATTTATTGTAAGAAGAGACATGATTTCAGTAAACACTGGGGAGAGAGGCCCCCCCCCCCGTCCTGCTTCCAAAACACTTCTGTGCAGGTGAAGCCGAAAGATCCTCATTTTACAGCACACTGCATGGAGAAACAATTTACCCCAAGTCTTGCAAGCCAGTCAGGGTGGAAGTCAGGAACAGCAGCCCTGCCTGTCTATTGTGCCATGCTACTAACCTGTATTTTCTGGTGAGGTGACAACAGGGGCACTTGGTTGAATTAGAGGTTCCCTGAGAAATACTGTAGCTACTGTGTACAAAGCTCCATGCAAACCATCCCTCCCAGTCTGCTGAGGCCCAACGAAAACCAGAGAAAAGCAAAACGCAGGAGGGAATACACACACTCGCATGGCTTACTATAATGTGAAATTAATCTAGTGAGCATGAATCAGACTCTTCGGTGATTGAAACATCCTGTATAAATACTCCACAGTCTTGGGAGTGCTTCCTTTTTTTCCAAGGATAGCACTACCCTTACATGCAAGAGCTGAGGACAGAGGGCAAATTTATAGCTTTGCTTGCAAAGATGAACAGAAGAGGTAAAAAGTGATCCAAGAGTGCCCATTCGAGCCTGTGTCATTTAGCTCCTTCCCACAGCAAAGGAGTGGTGTGTGGGGTTTGGAGGAAGCACATGTCAGATGCCAAGCTGTGGAGGGAAAGCCAACACAGGCTCCAGGGAGTGCAGGCAACTTCAGCGTTGGAGGGGTGCAGGTGGGAAGTACTGAAGAGCTGTGGCAGCACTTCCCATCCACTCCGCTGACGGGTGGGAAGAGAGACAGAGGGAAGGAAGGCTCCGTTCCTACTCTTGCCTCACGTGCCTGTACGGTGCACAGATTTTTTCTGCTTGTGATTTGTACAGTACAAACTGATCGCTATCAGGGCAGTGGAACCTCAGTGGGAACCTTGGGCTATGCCCCAAGACAGATGATCTGTGGCCTGCCCTGTGGCTGCGCTATATCCCCTTCTTCCTAAACCCTTGGCCCAGTCTAGATGCTCCCCATGAGGGAGAGCTGTGCCACCACCAGATGAGTTTCTCAGCCTGAGCTGGGCCACGCAAGCCATTGTGTGCTCAGTCCCAGCCAAGGCAGAAAGGTAGAGCAGGGCAGCTGAACTCTCTCCCTGGCAATTTACCTAATTACTAGCTAAATGCAGCAAGTACTTTGTTTTCAACCACAACTGCCTCTGCTACTAGCACCAGTGAAGGGGAGAGCCAGCTCACCCTCTACTCCATGCTGTGGGATGTATGGACAGAGAAGAGCTGTCCAGGAAGCCCATACAGCTCTCTGCAACGGAGATGGACCGTGATAAAAGAGGGGCCAGCAGAAGCACTTGTGTGGAAAGCTGGAGAAGTCTGGCTGCACAGCAGTGAAGGGGAGTGAGACATGGCCCAGCACAGCACTGGTGACAAGGGAAGGGTTTCTTGCTGGGATGCACATCTGCTCAGTGCATCCAGGAGAGCAGAACCTGATGAAGTTCCACTAGCTCTGCTATGATTTACCCACAAGGGATCATGGCTGGTCAGCGAGACACCAGCCTCAAACACAAGGATCACTGAGCCTGGTCTTAGAGGCTGAGCTGCCATGCAGTGATTCCCACGTGGGAAGAAGAGAGATGACGGGGAGAGAGGCAGTGGGAGCAGCCACATCTCCCCACCATTGTGTACGGCCAAGCTCTCCCTGCACATGGACTGTAGTCACCCTGTAGCCCAGAGGACTGCCAGAGATGAAGCGGAACACAGAGACCTTCCTCCTTCCCCTTCCACCTGGGAGAAGAAGTCCTGCAGAAGAGCTAGCTGTCCCAAAAGGCAAGGGGGATCCAGTTTCAAGCGCCTGCTGACCCAGCGCTGGAGATCACTGTAAATTGTTCCAAATACTCCGTAACATTTTTATTTCTTTCTCCTTTTCTGTGGAAGGAGTTGTAGGTTTGTGTGTTAGAACTTTATTAATTAATTAAGGCCAAATTAATTAAGGCCAATTGTAGCCCCAGCAATTCTGGGTAGGGTTCAGCCAGTAGACGCAGGGAAGCAAAGCAAACAATGCAGGGGCCGGCCAGGCGTGCTCACCTCTTCGGCAGCGCAGAAGAAAGGACTTGGCATCTGGGAAGCGGCTTTTAAAAACGGCCAGGGTGCACTCGCTACAATGATCCACCGAAACAACAGCCGTCTAAAAATAAGGTTGTTTTCTGTACTAAGCTCCTTTTAACTTCGTTAGTCATCACCAGCTCCCAAAATAAGCTCCGTGTAACAGTCTCTCCTAGTAGCAGCTGTAAACAAACTTGGGGAGGCGGGAGGGAGGCGCAAGGGAAAGATCG
>JANHGB010058149.1:0-10878 GCA_026283785.1 Coracopsis vasa
AGTTCTTTACTGTAAGGGTGGTGAGGCACTGGAATGGGTTGCCCAAGGAAGCTGTGAATGCTCCATCCCTGGCGGTGCTCAATGCCAGGTTAGAATGAGCCTTGGGTGACATGGTTTAGTCTGAGGTGTCCCTGCCCATGGCAGGGGGGTTGGAACTTGGTGATCTTAAGGTCCTTTTCAACCCCAACTATCCTTTGATTCTATGATTCTATAGCCAGAAATAATGTCATATATTTCTTCTTAGCTTAGAAGCAGGGAACACTACCATTATATAGCAGTTATTCCCTGCAGCCCTCAGTCTTATTCATTATTTGCTACTGGTAAGTCTCTGTCATTTGGGATGTTTTACATTATGAAATAAATACTGATTCTGTTTATACCAGAGAAAGCAAGTAGTGTGCATTACTTATTTCAGGCAAAAAAGAAAACTAATGACAATAAACTACATTTTTTTGCTGTTTCAGACTGAAGTGGCTTCTTCAAAATGCAGTTTTCTTTGTTCAACTCCTATTAGGAAACTGAGGCCTCAAACATCACTGGGAACAGAGAAATCCAGTACTGTGTGTTTCTTTTCACATAAAGGAACAAGTGACACATTTTACACACACAAGGGCATTGTAACTCATTTTCAGCTATTGTGACCACCACTCTCTGGGCCTGCCAACAATTACCTAGAATAATGGAATTTTTATAGGAATACTGATGAAAACTAAGTAAAAGTGAAGTAAAGTAATCCAAAACCATTTCTGTGTCTGCGTAATACCCAGGATCTTACTGTTGTTAGGGTCCGTGGTGGATTTAGCCTATAGTAAAAGCTTTTGGATAAATTTTTGTGGTTACCACTCCAACTGGCACCTCCCCATGTCCCTCAAGGCCTGGGTCCCACCTCTATCTGGCAGTGACATCTTCATGCTCTGTCTTAGCCTTTTGCCTACAAAGCTGTGGAAGCCCTTCTCCCATAGGACTTCTGTTCAGACCTCTCTATGCAATGAAAACTGGGTAAAGACTTTATCCAAATCTTTCAATTTCTAATGCTAGATCTCTTTCACTGGGCATTTCAGGATGACCAGTATTTAAAGTAATAGTAGGCAGTCTTCCATTTAATGAAAGAAACCTCTGAATTAAGAAATGGTGCACAGAAATGTCAATATCCATTCAGCCTTATATGATATTGTATTTCTTTGGTAATTTCTGTTCTCTGGGGACTCAAATGGGAGACATGACCATACTGTGCAATACAGTGGCTGGCAAAATTATCTAAGCTAGTTCCATACAAGCTAGCTCTGGAAAAGCAAGCAATTTAGTCATGTAGATATCATATGCTTAAATAACACTGCTGTGCGGCTGTTAACATCAAATGAGATGGAAAACACAGTTCTACTGCTTCCAGGCCATATTAGTACATCTTTCCAGTGCTACATCATGTCATGCTGGTGTGGCTGCAGGTACAAAATTACCCCAGACGTCTTTGCACAGAATTCATGCGGGGTATATGCCTCTTTCCTCTCTTTGCATGAGATACCAGTGATGATACTCATCACTGTAAAGTTACTTAATTCTATGATTATGTCTACTGGGATGAAATATAATTTCATCTGGATGTTCTTCTCAGTTCTTCAGAAAATCTCAGCCTCATACAATGTATACTACAGAAAGTAACTCATACTTCATCTTGGAGAAACACAGATCTAAGCTTCCATTCATATTGTAAATATAAGATAGAAGAGAAATCCAGCCTCTTTAGATTTGGCAAAGGTTCCCCATCATTTTAAGCAAAGCAGTTAATCAGTTGCAGTTCTCTTCAGCCAGGAAATCACTGGCATGATTCACTGGCACTAGTTTAAGCTGTGCATCACTATGGTTATTAATTAATTTCATAACTCAATAACCTCAAGCTCACACAACTCTGCTACTACCAAGGTTCTCTTACCTGCACTCTTCTACTTCAGAAGAAGATGAAGCAAGCAAGATGAAGCTCTGTGCGTTTCTACATCTAACCACCTTACATCTCACTTTCCACTGGGCATTTTGGCATTTGCTATCATTTGATCTGGAAGGGACCAAAGTTTCAGCATTATTCTCAGGAAACAGGCATGATGCATCATCTTACAGTAGGAAAATCCAGTTTCTTGCACCCACTTTAAATCAAGGAATCCAAATATGAAATGATTCATAAAATGGAGCTTTCCTGGAATAAACAGTTCCATGAAGGAGAGTTTTACTGATTAACTGTGATGAATGATGTTCTGGCTTTTGTCTCTACAATTATCTGTGAGAGCTGGTGTTGTGAAAGAAAAAGGTACAGCAGGCTGGGCTTTTCAACAGACAGTGATAGATGTGATTGCTTCCATATTCTATGAGTTTTAGAGAAAGTTTTATTTCTGTGAAAGAATTCATGTGGGTTTTTTTTCTTATATAAAGTGCTATGTCAAGCCACATTCATAGACTCAGAATCACAGAATGGTTTTGGTTGGAAGGGACCTTAAAGCTCATACAATTCTCCCCCCTTGCCATGGCAGGGACACCTTCCGCTAGACCAGGTTGCTCAAAGCCCAGTCCAACCTAGCCTTGAACCCTGCCAGGGATGGGGCAGGCACAGAGTCTCAGGGCAACCTCTTCCAGTGCCTCACCACCCTCACAGTGAAGAATTTCTTCTAAAGATCTAACCTCAATCCCCCTTCTTTCAGTTTAAAGCTATTCCCCCTTGTCTTGTCACTACATGCCCTTGTAAAAAGTCGCTCTCCAGATTTCTTGTAGGTCCCTTTAGGTGCTAGAAGGATGCTATAACGTCTCCCCAGAGCCTTCTCTTCTCTAATTTAGAAAGCACATAGGTCAGAATAAAGAAACTACCTGTAACTGCTGCTGTTTTGCTCCGGAACGCATGATGACGCACGCAGAATCCCACTGGCAGCTCCTCCATTCTCCCGGCTGTGCTGACCTCTGCTGGTGCTTCCCCGAGGCGCGACGTTTTCCCGTTCTCGCCCGTTTTCAACATCTCGCACCATAGTAAAGCAGCGGTGATTTCCTTACATGAATGAATACTTTCGGGTTTTCCGGAAGTATTTGGTCCACGATGAGAAGAAGTGATGAACTCAGTTTCGGAGGTGCAGAAGCACATCCTCAAGTTCAGCTTTTCTTCATTGCTCTGCTCCTCAGTCACGGATCGAAAGCAAGCAAACTTACTGTTCTGAAAACCCATCTTCTCCTGTGCTCTGTGATACCTCGAGGCAGAGAAGCAGGGCTTGGGTTCTTCTGTGAGCCAAGCTCTCCCTCCTTACACTCACCTCCACTGCTGTTCTAAGTATGCCATTTTACTCTATCTTTAATTTGGAGAGTTATGCTTGCTGTGTAACAATATGGTCCTCTGTGTCAACTGCTGTGTTATCACAGTCTCTAGACTTTCCCAGTTACATCATGGCTTTAAGCTGACAGAGGATAGGGTTAGATTAAATATTAGGAAAAAAATCTTCATTGTGGGAGTGGTGAGGCACTGGCGCAGGTTGCCCAGAGAAGCTGTGGCTGCCCCATCCCTGGAAGTGTTTAAGGCCAGGTTGGACGGGGCTTGGAGTAGCGTGGTCTAGTGGAACGTGTCCCTGCCCATGGCAGTGAGGTCGAAGTTGATGATCCTTTAGGACCGCTTCCAATCCAAGCTATTCTATGATTCTCTGATACTCCAATTTAACCCTTCTTATTCTTAATAGAGCAGCTTTATTTGGCTGAACAAGCTCACTGTTTAATTCGGCCTTTTCATTCATGCCATAGTTCAAAAGAGCAAGATTCATCCCTGGCTAATGGCTTCTGTCTGGCAAAATATTTCAAAGCTCTGAATAGATGCATTAGGCGTGTCAGGCATTTTCCAGGGTCCATTTTCAGCATGATTCATGTTATTTTCTCTCTAAGTACAAAAAGAACTACCTTTCAATGTCTGAAAAACAACTCCTGATGCTTCACTGGGAATTCTGCATGTGTAAGGCTCAAATGAAGCCTGAGCAAGGACTGCAGGTTAAAAGGAAGGACTTTGACACTCCTACACAGACTTATCTTGTGAGTGAATGTTGACTCACAGTTCTTCTCTGAGTAAGGCACCCTGACCATTTCAGGGGTATGACCTAATATTTAGTACAAATCAGTATGACACAGCTTCGGTAGGTGCCTCCTGTGAAACCAAACTCAATTCCTTCCTTCACTTATGAAACTAAAATCTCCTCTCCCTTTGGCTCAAGCTGATGAGGAGCTGGGTGCCAGGTCTCAGTGCCTTTTCTGCTAAGGTTGTTCAGTGGTGCAATGAAGAATTCAGGATTTACTGTGGAAAACAAAGCAGTATCTTGTAATCTAGTGGTTACCCAGTAGGTAATGCCTACATTATTTTAATGAATTTAGTTCTTCAGGATTTGACCTCTAATTAACACCATTGTCCTTTGCTGTTACCTTTGAGTGTTCTGTTTTATTTTTGGATATTCTCTTTGGGCCTTTCTTCACAAGGAAACAAGGAGCATTATTAGCCTGTGCTAGTCCCTCATTTGATTTTGGTCATTATATTGGATAAAAGTAGAATCAGAATCCAAGCACTAATAATTATCAAATAGCTTTTTTATAGTGATCTGTTCCTAAATTATAACCTTGTTTGGTTTTTAACCATGGAACTGCTCTTCCATTTCAGTTTCCCTGAATGATCTCTCTCCCCATCCTTTGTTTTAAGGGCCATACCTTCATTCATTTGTCACATGAGTAAGGAGAAGGCTGAATCAATTAATCAAAGCCTTGCAGAGCAACACAGAGCAATATAATGGTTGGTTGAACCTTGCTCTTAATGTAGAACTCAGCCTTAGAAATTCCAAAGTAGGTGTTTCCTTACTGCAAAAACAACCTTGAGGTGGAAAAACAATTTTTTCTTTTAATTCTCTTTTGGCATTGCCCTTACTCAGGATCAAACTGAAGAGCTGCAATAAAAATCATGTCTGTAACCTCACTCCTGAGGCGGGCTTGTTAAAACATCACACTACCACAGGCTGCTGGTTTTGTACTAGTAATTTAGTGCAAGGGTAAGGAAAGGACAAGAAAGAAGAAAACTTCTAGAAGAGTTAATTAATGGTTATGTAAATAGCAAATCCTTGTCACAGCTGTGTATTAATACTTTATTACAACAGTTTAGTGTGTACTTTAACAAGGTCCAGGTCTGGAAAATGATAGCAAGCCAGCTCCTGAACAGATTTCCAGTTGGAGACTTTACTAGACCTTGAGAAATTTTATCTGGAAACACTAATGTCAAGTAAGGAGGACGTTGCTGTGAGAGACTGCTGAACAACTGAGGACAGTGCTGACATGTGGAAGGATGGGAAACAGAAATGGGATGGGGCCTCCTCGAGACCAAGTCTAGAGGAAGGAAATTTTGTCAAGAGATGAGGTGGAAAACCTCTTCCAAAAATGTGAACCAATTCTGATCTCTCCACTGAACTCGGTACTTGAGTACTAGAAATGTATACAGAAAAAAGACCAGAAAGCAACTGAAAGGAATTTCTTGAGCAGTCCTTCCCTAGTTCTTTCCCAGAAGGACTTCCAAATGGAAGAATCTGCAATATTTTCCTAAAGATTTCATTGGACTTCAGTCTTTCCTATATTATCCACTTCATCTCAAGCAACAGCAGTTTACATTTAAAACTACGAACTTCTCAATTTTTTTTAATAATCTGAATGCAGGACATTACTTCAGCTGCACTAAAATGCAAAGTTATGTTTTCTAAAATGCGTTTTGAGAGCTCTGTAGTCTACTTTAACAAAAAAATGTGTCTACTCAATTTAATGGTATCTGATTTCAATTTTCTTCTGTATAGTTATCAGGAGCTTAAATACTATATGTACCTGAATCCATTGGCCCAAATCAAAATCAGGGAGAACAGAGCATACAAACTGATCACAATATCACAGTCTAAAGTTGTCTATGAATATTATTTCTGTATTTTTAGATGGGGCTAGCTTATATTTAGCCAGTCGTGTTCATCAGCAACACATGACACACAGTAAAAGCAAGAATGGTCTTTACGCTCATTTGCTTTCTGGAATTAGAGAGGAAATGATTTTTCATGGCTCAGTAAAGGTAGTAATAATTTCTGACAGGTTTATAACAGTTCACAGCGAAGGTGTTTGCTGGTGTTTGATTGTCAAGTGTAGGACCACAAGCAAATGAACTGAATCAGAATAGTAATTTTTGTGTTGTTTCTAAGAAATTTGAAAACTGAGAAAATGGCAAGGTGACTGTTGTGTGAGAACAAAGTGCCATAAAATCGAATTAGTTTGGAAAGCATCTCAAGGAGTTGCTGTCTACTGTTCAGTCTCAAGACTCAAATCAAGCACTCAGTCACTCCTGACAGACGTCCTTCTTACCTTTTTGTAAGACTTTCAGTGCATACTCCATACCTAGGAAACCTATTCTTGGGCTTTAACAACATAAAGGTTAAAATCTAACCTAAAGCTCCCATGCTGTATTCAGGCATTCTACTTCTTCTCACCCAACTTTGAGATGAAGAACAGATTTTTCATATGTGCACAAATATTTTCTATTTTCAAAACTATTACAATATCCTGTCTCTTTTTTTCCCCATCCCTCATTATTTCCTCCACTTTAGGCTATTAGTCTCACTTCACCTTATTCTCCATGTTTCATAGACTTCTGACCATTGTTGCTCTTCTCCAAGCTTTCTCCAATTAGTCCTGATTTCCCTTGGAGTGCAATACCTGAATCCAGGCCAATGGATATCCTTTCCTTTGTGCTTTAGTGTTACAGAATTATAGCCGTCTTCACAGATTCTCAAGGAGTCATAGCTGGGAGATCACATGAGTCAGTTCTAGCGGTACTCTAGCACGCAGCTCACAGGGCTTTTTAGTTTGAAAACACTCAGATCTCTATGTAGTAACCATCCTGCTTCGGTATTGCTCAAACCTATGCATATATGGCAACATGACAAAAAGCTATGCATTTAAAAAAAGGCACAATTAATTGGGTTATAATAGGACTACTTTTCTCCATGGCTGTAGGTTTCAGTCTATTTCTGATAGGTGTATATGACTTTGCAACTGCAAAAAGAATAACTCCTTGTCCGCCTGTCTGTTTTCGTTACATTAATGGAACTGTATTAAGAATATTTTAAAATTTGGCATGCAAGCTTCAATCTAATGTTCCAGACTTTGATAACATGAGTTGCAGCACATATTTTTAATCAGATTTCCTCATCCGACAAAGAGTTTTGGAATTACTACAGATATTTAATTTTGTTAACTCTGAAAACAAGGAGGTGGAGATGCCTGTTCTAAAAATATGACCGTCTCCACACCCTGCAGATGCGTGGTGGGTTGAGCCTGGCTGGATGCCAGGTGTCCACCAAAGCCACTTTATCACTCACCCTCCTGAGCTGGACAGGGCAGAGGATAGGGAGATCATTCACCATTTACAGTCCCAGGCAAAAAAAGACTCCACTTGGTGAAATTATTTTAATTTATTAACAATCAAATCACACTAGGATAATGAGAGATAAAACTAAATGCTAAAAAAACCTCCCCACTACTCCTCCTTTCTTCCCAGGCTTAATTTTACTCCCAAATTCTCTACCTCCTCCACCCCGCGAGCACAAGGGGATAGGTAATGGGTTGTGGTCAGTTTATCACACAGTGTCTCTGCTACTCTTTCCTCCTCAGATGTTAGGCCTCTTCACACTCTTCCCCTGCTCCAGCCAGCACATGCCTCTAGCAAATTGTCAGCACTTTTTTAAAGTGTGACCATTAAAACTGAAGCAATCCAATCATGTATGTGTTGATGCTCATGGCCAAAAGCTGTAATTAGGAGTTGCAACAAAGAACTGACAAATTCTGTAGTTATAAATGCATTTCTTCTCTAAAAAAAACAGACAGTTTGGATATGTTAGTGATCAGTCTTTGTTTGGATCAAAAATTATCTGAAATCAAAATTATTCACGTTTGACTAACCCTCAAATGCTAATGGATAAATATAGGTTTCTCATTCCCTTTGAGACTATACTGCCCTCAATAACTTCAAGAATTTAGACCTCTGCCTGATTATCCCTTAACTTAGAGAGTACAAGAAAGTAGTATTACGTTTAAAGTCCATCTGAAATTAATAACAAAAGCCTTTGGTGAGGGCAGGGTTGTAATCAATGCCTAACGGTGGAGCTCAACCACTATGAGTGAAAAGAAAGACCATCAGTTTCATTTTTCTTTCTGATGTTTTGATAACATCATGGCATTAACTTCAGCAGAGCTGGGATCTGACACTGAATCATAGCACTGGTCACTTGGCTTATTTACAGTAAGCCAGTGGGAGCAGTCACCTCATTAAGAAGCAGTGCTTATTGCTTCCAGTCTTTTTTTCACATCACCTAAGTCTTCACACCCTAATTGTCCTTTCAGGCTTTCAGTATTTGAAGTTTATGTCTAGAAGTGTTCATAAAGCAAACTTGAAAATAGAAAATTTAAAAAATATTTTTTTTTTTTTATTTCAGCCAAGCAGAAGAAATATGTATGATGGGGGGAGGGAGAAATACTAAAAGCTGCTGAAAGGAGGAGGGAACAAGTGGCGTAGCCCACAACCTTGTCCCTGCAGGTCCTAGCTGGGGTTGTCTCCAGAGAGTGGAGAGCTCAGACCTTGCTTATGGAAAACAGACTGTGGATATATCTCCTTTCTGCAAAGGCAGGAGAGCTCAGCACAAACCAGAGCCCTTCCTTCTCCATGCCATATGAGGTGAGATGCTGGTGAGTCAATAAAAACCAGGCCACTTTGCTCAATGGTCATCTCAGTTTTGTAAAGCAGTTGGCATTACTGCAACATGCCAACAGGTTTGTCACTGAGCTCCACATGCATGAAAGTTAGATTCATTGCTGCCCCCAAAGAAACTTAATGAAGGTGACCTTAAATGTCTTAAATACCAGCTCAGAGCTCAGGCACCATCTGGAAACAATGAGCTGGTAGAAGCCAAGGTGCTGATGCACCAAATTAACACAGGACCCAGGTGCTGACATGTTACTTCCAGCTCTCCCTCAGCCTTAGCTTGTCCCACACATGGATTTTGGCAGCAGGGACGCTGCAGTCTCAGGGGCCAGGGGTTGCTGTGGTGGTGTGTTCACTGGAGCTGGGTGAGAAGTGGTGAAGATTCAGGAAAAGATGCTGTTTTCCTTTTTTGCAATATATTTCTCTGGGATTTTTCAATTTCTAGGTCTTTTTCAGCATACCCTTACTCTCATCAGTTTTCTTAGCTTTGTTTTTCTATGCTACATATTTCTGTCTGATGTTATTCCCTCTTTTGTTTCATCCAAATGTAAGATTTTTCATTATTTTTGCTTTCCATTAGTTTATAGTATTTTATTCTGGTTTCATTTTCCCCTCTCTTTTCTCTTGTTTCATCTCAGTCATCCCCTCCTCCTTTCCATCACCATGTTTACATTTCTCTTTCAAGGCCCATTTTCTATAGCCTTCCCCACATAATCCCTGGACACACTCTCCAACCCCCCTACCAATCCTTTTACTTTTTCTACTTATAACCTTTTGTCCTTTTACTGTTTTTTTCCCTCCCAATGCACATTTTCTCCCCCTTCTCACATCCAGATGTTTTTCCCTCTCTATCTCCAGCTGTGCGAATAAATGACTTTTTTGTTTGTTTCAAGCAAGTTCAGTCAATCCTGAACAAAACTACTCATATTTTTCAAGAAAACAAAACTGTGTGAATGTTCATTTTGGGTGAATGTTTCAAATAAGACAAACTGAAAAAAATGATGATCTTGATTTTTGAGAAATATTTAGTAAATAATAGCTGAAGTAAAGTTGTAAATGCTGGAGGGACTAAAAAAAATAAAATCAAAGCATTTTTGACTTTAGGGTGGAGATGAGGGTAGGGCAAGTAGCTTTCCATTTCTTTTTTGGCAGGAGTAAAGGGAGGATTTCTACCCAAAATAACTCAGGTAGATCCCACTACGCCTTCGAAGTGTATTTCTTTTGATCAAAAGTAATGTTTGGAGAGGAAAGCAATTTTTGCTAAAAATTTTATTCTGGCCCTAATTTCCATTCCCTTCTCTTTCACTGTCCAGCATGTCCAGTGTGTCCAGTATGGTTAGATGCAGAGAGCATGGAGGCATGGTAAGCTTTTTATCTGATATTTGGATGTTACTCTGAAAAAGAGAGAGTTGATATCTTCCTGCGAGGGGAGTCTCAACCCATGAAGTGAGTATCAACTGGGTATCCCGGTCCTTAGCTTTTTGGAACAGCAATTAAAATATATCCCAGCTGACTTAAAAATCTTACATCACATCTAAAGCATGGAAGCTTCTCACTATTGACAGCAGTTTCTTATAAAAGGGGCAAATGCATTTCTTGCAAATGTTCTGCTGCACTTAAATTCACAGTGGCAAAGCATTAGTCTCAGATTAAGGCTACAAGTGAAAAACAGCAGCTGAGGACCACCACATTCTGCCTTGGGACATGCAGTACAATTTCTTCGTATTCAAATGGGAGCCACATCTGGGTACCTGGAAGAAGAATCTGGCCCCGAATGCCGTGGGGTATTTGTCCATTGTGCCCAGACCACAATTAGCAAAAAGATTTTGTGGGAGAGGAGGGGAAAGAAGAGGAAACTGCCAATGAGAGGGTATTCTTCACTCATAAATCCCAGTGCATTGAAACACAGATTAGACCCCTTCTTTCTTTTTAACCATCCCCTGCCTAGAGTCACTCAATCCTGAAATTTGCTGAACTGTTCAGCTCATGTCTACCCTGAAGTAATGAATTGGCAGGCCTATTTCTAACAGTGATTAATGAAGCTTTTCAGAGGCAACCCATTATTTGATCCAAAGTTAAAACAGTGGTTCATCATTAATCAC
>JANHGB010058151.1:0-23610 GCA_026283785.1 Coracopsis vasa
GCAAGTAAGGGGCACAACTGGAGGGAGTGGGTTGCATTTCTGATTGCACTCTGCTGAAATACATTGAGCAGACTGAGTTTAAACTAACACTTGGAGATGTGGCTTTATAGTTCACTGTTTCCCAAGCAAAATAGGAAGTTAATCTCTCCCAGGTTCTCAGGTACTGAAAATAGGACTGATACTATTTTTAAGAAACCCTTAAGATAAAGAACATGGCTGACCCTGAAGTAGCCACAACTGTCTCCATTCACTTCCTTCAAGCTGTTCATGCAGCTCCTTCATTAATAAATTGTACTGAAATAACATCAGAAACCCACATAGTCTTGTATAGGTTGATACTCAAACACTGCCTTCAGCTAACCTCACTCTCGGGCTGGGTTTCCATCCTTATTAACTATATCTAATTCTTACTACTTTTCCAGCCTTGTACCAGGAAGCAGAGTCCAGCTGATCTTTGGACAACTGAGATCAGAAGAAACAGCCTGGGTTGTACCTCTCCCTAGTTGGTTGACCTCCTCTCCCCAGCAGATGCACCACTGCAGTGATTTTCTAGCTGACAATGTGGCATATGTTTCAGGCTGCATTGCTCACACACTGCCAGGAATGACAATTTAGGGCATGCTTACGCAGTATTCAGGACACTCTTTGCACGAGATGTCATGTTAAAATACTTCTCACATCACAGAATGGGCTGGTGCAGCAGGGATGAAATGATGCCTAAAAAAAAAAGCTCTAAAGCAGTGCTTTCCACCCAAGTCAAGCTCCCTTATGCAGTTCCAAAGGAAGCAGAAGCACAGAGTTTAAAGCTGCACTTACTTTGACTATAAAGGACAGTGTTCCTTTTAACTTCTGAGCCATAACAATACTCTGAAGTGTAAACACAAACTGGGCTTCATTAGAGATTCCTAGCATGAAGAGAGGAGAGGGAGAAGTCAGGTCAGAAAATAACCATTTCTAAGTAATGGTTAAAATAAACCCATCAGTAGCAGCTAAGTTTTATGTACTGACTATTTCTGAACCAAAGTTTAAAGTTTTCCATGGAGCTGGAAGAGTGAGATGCACAAATCCTGTTGTGACTTTACTGTGTTTCAGCACTTAGCTCTTGGGTGTTGGAAAGCAGGAGTGATAGCTGGCATTTGGTGGAGGTTACTGAGTGAATGCCTCGGCAAAGTATGGCACAGTGGCAATAGATTTAAACTGTGTAACTGGAAAGATATACAGCTTTCTAAGTATTTGTCAGAACTAAACTGAATTCCAATGTTTCATTGTTTTTCTGTTAGTATACATAGGCTGTATCGAGAACTGCCTTCTACAGAATAAAAAAGGAATACCCAATTGCTTTTTGTGGGGGATCAAAATACACCCTGAAGCCACTAAATCCCAGATGATCTCTGTGAGCTGGGTTAGAATTCAAAGGAAGTGAAGGTCAAAGCAGTTCAGTGATTTAACTGTACTACGTGTGAAGCCATCATCCTTCATCTGTGTCTAATATTTCCTAGGGGCTCAGCTCCCCATCCAACTAAACGCAAAATTATCACAGCCTTTCACTGCATATGGCCTCTGCTATTAAAACAATAGCACAAGAATACATCCAGAGCAGATTCTAATGGCTCATGCACCTATAAACTTCATTTCCTTTTAAATCTCATAGCAAACTCCTTCTGAATTTCAGATTCCTGGTGATGCTGGCACGTTCACAAGGTGTGCCAGCCTGCAGACACCTGAAAAACAACTCAAGACATTCCGAGTCCCAGCCCTACGTTAGGCTTTGAGCTTGCTGTACAGAACCACCTGCATTTACAGCCATATTGCAAGGAGGCTTATCCTGTCCAGTGAACTGTGGGAAAGCCCAGGAACACTCAGGCAGTCCTTCTGGAAACCAGCAAGTAGCAGGAATAATTCTTTCCACAGGAGGGCAGTGCAGGACTAGACATACTCCAAGAACCCTGTGCAAAGCTGCGTACCAGGGGGTAGCTGGAAGGGCACAGGTATCCCATCGTGTACGGATGAGCCTTCTGGTCGGAGCATTTTAGTGTTCAGAGAGTCCAGGACATTTAGTTCCATGCTCTTAAGGAAGCTAGTGCTTTTGTTCTCAAAGATAACAGAGACAGTAACTTGACTATCGTTCTGGAGGTTTCCTTGAATATCGTAGGTCTGCAAATGAAAGAAAAAAGGCACAGGAAAGGTTCAGCAACTTCAAACAGCAGAGCACAGCATCAAAGAAAACAAGCCTCATAAAGGTTATCTGGTACAGCTAGAGGGTAATGGAAAGCACACTGGTGATCAGCTCCACAGTGCTGCTAAGTAGTGAGAAAGTAACAACCTAAAAACTTAAGTGGAAACCACTTAAGGAAGAGAAATGGAGCTTTGTTGTATTTCTACCCCCTGGGATTTTAACAGTTCTTCAGTTAAATGTTGTCTACATAAAGCCCTCTACTATCCCCAGAGTATCCCCTCTTTTCTTAGAGAGCACAAAAAGAGAAGACATCTGGAAATGAACACCAAAACACTCACCATTTTAATGTATGGATTTTCAGCAAGAAGGCGGTAACTGGACATAGGCTGAAAAACAAGAAAGAAATAACAGTTGCAATGTAACTATTTGTTCTGAAAAGAGCTGTCATTCTTCTTCCTCCCAAAGCAGTGCACAGGAACTCACTGGTAGTGGTTCATCATCTAGTGTTCCATTCTGCACTGACTCGGTTGTCTCCTCCTCGCTGTGATGACTCTTCTTTTTGGATTTCTTTTTATCCTTTGATTTCTCTTCTTTCTCTTTCTTGTGCTTTTTCTTCTTATGTTTGGAGGATTTCTATCAAGAAAAACAAGAAGCTACAAGAACTCCTTGAAGAAACCCTGTATTTCTAGCCATTACATCATGATCCCTCTTACCAACCTTTCAGCTCCAGGCTCTCACTCTCTGCAGCCTTCTACTACTGCAGAAACCCAAACCAGAGCTCCCATTCCTTAAACCCATCATTCCGTGTTGAGTCCCAGTTAATTTGCTCCCTTCTCAGATAACCATACCTTAACCCAAAGCAGCCTGGGATCAGCAGGCAGCCAAATCTCAACAGTTTGGAAGCTCAGCTTTAAAACTGTGACCTGACCTCAAGGAACAGCCAAACATCCTCCTATGAAGCATTTAAAGCTCCTCACGGATGTAACATTCCACTGCTGCCCATCTGCAGGTGGTCATTTTACTGAACACGATGCTGCTGGTAATTCCTGTGTGCTTCTTTTAAGGAGCACCAGGAGAACATGGCTAAGGGTGTCAGCAACTTAAACCACTTACCTTTCCTTCATCATCCTCCTCTTCATCTTGCTCTTCCCTTTCTTCCTTTTTTATCTCTTGAGGTTCAGCCACAAGGGCAGCACCCACTTCAGGCTCACTCTGAGTAGATTAACAGAAGGATTATGACACTAATGGAACAACTGAATCCTACACCAAAAGAAAACCTAACAGTGACCCTCCCCCAAATTGTTACTTCAAAAATTGCATTAGACTAACATGGTATCAAGCCTTCATTTCATGCCTTTGAAACCCAGCTAATATGATCACCTGAGGACAAGATTAAGTAGACTTCCTCCAAGGAATCCATCCCCTTATATTCCCTGTCTCTTCCTCTAAAACCTCCCATCAAAATTCATTAAGCTTTTGCTTTCAGACTATGTCTCTCTTGTCTATTAGTATTGTGTGTAGCTCACACTAGGTAAACCATAGTGTAACCTAACATTAAACCTCACCAATAATATTAAAATCCACCAAGCCTGGAGCTGCATCTGTATTTTTATCCACTGATCTGCACAGCAGAATGAGCCTGAAACCTCCCATTACAATGTCTGTAAACTGGGGAGATAAAATGTCATTGCTTTGCAGCAGTAAGTTGAGGAGATAAAGCCCAGCCTTCCCTTCTTTCCCACAGCATGACAGAGCACTCATATCCCAGCTAAGATGCAAGCATAAGGGAAGGCCTCCTGCGATGTGGCAACATGTCTACCTGTGGCTGGGTAGTGGAAGCAGGCGGTGGAGCAGTGGAGAGCCAGAAATCCAAGTCTTCCCCCTGCATTCCAAGAGAAAACAAAACCATTATGGTTGTTTTGGTATTGTTCCTAACAAAAATAAAGTCATCAATTAAATTAAAACCTTAAGTTTTCTTGGTAATGCTCACATACAGATCTGCAAAACATTCAGGAGCAAATAGTTCAAGAAACTTAACTTCAGCTTTTGAGGATGCTTCCAAACCTGGACATAGCTGAGAGTAACTGCAAATCACCTACAGATCACAGTATCTACAGGCATTCAAAGCACGTTGGCTGCACCTTAGAGAAGTGCATCTCTGCAGAGCAGTTAACAAGAAGGACACTTCAAGTCTTCAGAGTTACTGCCAACCATCAAGTTTTTATAGCTGAAAGATTCTAGAGTATATGTGGGATAGGATGTAGAACAAAAGGGAGTTCCTGATATTAAGAGCAGACCAAATATCAGCAAACTCCACTTCCAAATTAATCTGGCAGATCGGCTGCGTAGGCTGCAGTAAGCTGAATTCTGCTGACTTAGAAGGCTAAATAAATGTTATTTTTATCAACAGAAATCTTTAAATACCTGCTTTTACAGTTGTAAAAAATTAGGGAAAGATTGAAAACATTCAGCTGTTTGAATTATCAAATGTGACTGTTCCTAAGCAACAAAGAGAACACAGCAGTAAATATGGCCCATAACAGCACTTTCAGGACAATGCAAGGACAATGCAAGCCTTGGCAAATTACCTTTTTTTCCTCTTCCTCCTGCACTACCTTTTTCTCTTTCTTCTTTCCTTTCTCTCTCTCCTTTTCTTTGTGTTTCTTTTCCTTCTTTTTAGGTTTCTTGCTCTTCTTCTCTACCAGGAGAGCTTCTGAGTCTGGTGACTTCAGGGTCTCAACGTTCCTGTGTCTCTGCACTGGGAGCTTCTCACTGTCTGCTAAGGGTCTTAAAAATAAAGAGCCCATTATCCTTCTGCAAGCAGTCTCCCTTAGCTCAGATTATCTGCTGCTATCAGATTATCTGTTCAAGACAAGGTATGCTTTGTTTCTAAAGAGTTAGCCCCCAAAATCTTAAATGGGCACAGACATCTGTACCTGAAGTTTATTCATGTAACTGCAGACACTGCCCTTATGGATTAGAAATCCATAGGTTTCTATGAATGTGAAGGTGAAGGTGACAGAGACAAGCTCTTGCTGACACACCTGATCACTCCTAAAAGTTCTAACTACAGACCTGCAGGCTGAGTCACACCTGTATACACATAGTGTTATGCTGCATTTCCCTGGGACCACTCTGAAAGAGTGAAGATGTGAGACACCAGTAGGAAGCATTTGCAACAGTGAGGAAATTCAAGCAGTGCGATGACAGTATGGCTCAAACAGGGCACATTGTTTGTTGCTACTGTCTTAAGTAAGAGATTGTTCAATTTTGGAAGCTAACACTATGAATCTCTACCATTACATTTTAAAAGTTGTGTTTAATTTCAGATACCTGCTTCCATGAGCACCAGTTCAGATTTACACTGTGTCCCAAACCCGTTACTTGGGGGAAAAAACCATCACAGGAATTTCTCCATTCTTGTCAAACACTGTCCAGAAATCAATGAGAAGTTCACTCATTGCCTCCTCTTCTATTTCTACAGCTTTTACTTCACATTAATTTTCATGTTTGAGCAGCAAAAGCAGTTCAGGAATATTTCTAATGGCCTCATCTGCCTTCATCTTTTGCTTATATTTCAAGAACCATCAGACCAAATGCATTTTTACTTTGAAACAGACATCCTAAGGACAAGATGGGCTCTGTGTCAACACTAAGCAGATCTCATCTTTAAGCTACATCCCATACACCTGTACAGGAACAGGGGTTGCTGCTGAAAGTCAATGATTTCACACAAATTTGAGGGTGATTTCAATACTTTCACCTCCCTTCAAGTATTTCTGCTGTCCACTGAAATCAGCCAACCTGACAAAGAAGGTCAACCGCTCATAGCGATGTGTTCTTACCTGGAAGGCTTCCCTGAAACCAGACTGCATGTGAGCGTGACACAGACATAGCAGTGCAAGCACAGAAAGAAAGAGAGAGGACAGAGACATGAGAAAACATGGCAGGAGAGCACACTGACTCCTACAAAATGGAAGGAGAATGGATGGAAACAATACAGAAGTCCAAAGATGCCTCCTGGAGCCCAGTGTTCAGAAACTGCTCTGCTCAGTGTTTTCTACACTGCTGAGGTGTAGAATTTGGCTTGAGAACTGCAGGGAATGGTACAGACTTTAAAGTTAGCAGAGAGAGAAGTACTACACGTGCACACGTGTGCCTGCACAGGCCTCAGAACTTCTCAGGAGGCACCCATGGACCATACATCAGCAATTATTTTAGCGTGGTGATTTTGTACAACAGCAACTAAAACTCCTCTACATGCAATACTTAACAGCCCACTGCTAATCATCATGTGGCATGCAGGGACCCAGAGTCTGCTGCACTGCAGCTTGGGGTGCTCATATGTGAACAGCTTCAGTAGCTGAATGGGGACCAGACTCTGGTCAAAGTTACTATGGGCAGTTCATTCAGTCAATCATATTAGAACAACATCTTTCAACAGTGGAACCACCTATTGTCCCCAGGGCAATGGGGATGCTATGAACTGGTTGTTACTGGTCAAATGATCACAGCGTAGAGCACACAGGCTTGCCACATTCACAGCGGATCTGAGATGAACACAGATGAAAGCAGGTCACACTTGGTGCCAGTGCAGGTTAGATCAGAGATAACACTACCCCCAAAGCTCAGACTAACTCTCTCACAGTTGATCCCAGCCACACTGCCTGGGCTTTCCAACTCCATTCAGGTACACAAAATGATTCTCCTGCCCTTCCCAAGCCCCCTGCTACTGCAGCGGATTAGCTTTTAGCAGCTATGCTGCAGTGGGAGCCCACACCTGGGTGATCATCTGAGGTTACATCCAAGACACAGCAACACTAGTCTCACCTAGAGGACTGTAGATACCAAGTGCCTTTGCCTGCTCAGCCCCAGGTCTGCCCTCATGCATTTTTTGTTAGCAATTAAGTAAATTCACATACAAAACTGTCACTTACTTATCCAGATCTATATCAAGTGCCTTATATGGATCATTGGGATCTTTGTCGTCTTCATCACTGGGCAAAGCATTCTGCAGGAGAGATAAAGAGACTATCCACTGAAGCAGCAAACCACAGGCAACTTCAGAACTAAAGCTTTACATCACAGAATCACAGAATGGTTTGGGTTGGAAAGGACCTTAAAGCTCATCCAGCCTGTCCAGGGGCAGGGACACTTTCCACTAGAGCAGGTTGCTCCAAGCCCCATCTAACCTGGCCTTGAACACTGCCAGGGATGGTGCATTACCCAAACCAGTTTAAGATTAACCCTGGAACAGGCCAGCTTGCAGTCAGACACAGTAAGTTATAGGAACAATGCACTGTAATGCAGCATCTGGTTACAAGATTAATTTAGAACAGAAAAAACTATTCTTCATAAGCTGCAGGATTTGAATTGCTGCTGTTGGGTTTTGATTAAAGGAAATTTTAGGAACAAATACAGATGACATCATTAGCATGCACAATTAATTACAATCAGCTGCAAACCTGCTGACTAGACAGCAAGTTAATGTCAAAGTGAAGCAGCAGAGCATAACAAATGAAGTCACTATTTGGACAGTGTTACTTTTACAGCAGAGATGCATATTGTTTGTTTTGTTGGGTTTGGGGTTTTTTGGTTGGTTTTTAAATAGCTGCAGTGGCAATTTCTGTCTTTTTGTGCACAGAGACAATCACTTCTCCTGCTGCAAAGGACAGCTGAGGATCATCTCAATCAGTCACTTCCTAAGCAGCTTACAAGAAATCAGAGCTCTTGAACTGCAACAATACAGACTGGCTGGCAGTTCTGGGGGAAAATGCTCTCAAGAAGAGCACACAGATAAACCCCACAGCTCTGTCCACCAACCACAACAACTGACCTCTGGCATCTCCTCCGTGATGATATCGACGTGGTGAGCTGGAGCAATGTCCTCCTCACTCTCTGTGTGCAGGGAGTTATGGCGATGGTGTTTACCCCTCTTCTCCTTCTTCTGCTTTTTCTTCTTCTTGTCTTTCTCCAGTTTCTGTTTATGTCTTCGTTCTTCTTCCAGTTTCACATACTGGTCAGACATAGGCATTCCTGCAGAGGAAGCCAAACTGCTTTCAGGCTACAGTCCACATGGACACTGATCACTGAAACAATAGGAGTGAACCTCACTTCTAGCTGCTCAGAATTAGAAGGATCACGCTCCTGTATCATGCTTCCCTCTCATCTCACAGCCCCTCTACCACCATCTGTACTTCCATCTCTTCAGAAATAGGATAGAGCCCTATCCTGCTCCCTGACTCTCATCCACATTAACTGGATTAAATTGCATCTAAACAACGATATTTTAAATAGAATTGGTACCATTTCTGTACTAATACTGACAAGTTTCCACACTTTATTATGTAAACCTTAAGCAGCTGCACTTAGGACTCATCACTTGCAATGTACTGCACTTTATCAACAGCTTTTCAGTGCTATACCAAACTCCTCATTAGATACACAACTATCTTTTGACACTTGAAACATGATACTAAAATAGCATCTCTACCATTAGACTCCACTTAATGTCTCCTGATCACCTTCATCAGCCCTTTAAGACATTCCAAAGGTGACTGTTACCTACACAGAACAGTGGTTATTTCAGATATTACAGACTTGGCTGCATAATGTATTTAATCACAGAATTTCTGTTAATACTGTCTTGAGAGGAACTGCATTTGGACTGCAAAGTACTATTTTCAACACATATGAGTTCAGAGGATGCATTTAAGAGTTTAATAAAAGTATGCTTGCTCCTTGCCCTTAAACACCTAACGAAGAATTCCTAAGAAGGAATTATCACTTCTGCTTAACTGAATTTCAGTAATTAAAGATTAGCTGCACTTACCTGGAACTTTTAAGGGGACAGAAAGGTCAATCTGGACCACGGGAATATGTTCCACACCTGGAGTGTCCTGGTATCGCTGGGAGAAGGAAAACCTATTACATTCTGAGCACTGGCAGATACAAACCTATATGAACAGATGCGTTTCAAAAGAGCAAGCAGTTTAATCCTTAAAGTGAACATTTTAAAGGATAGGAATGGAATAGCTCTATACTAAATCCTGTGTGGTAGCAGAGTGTATTTTAAAGCCAGTTGATAACTATCATAGAAGACCTCCTTTTTAGCTAGTTTTTTTAACCTCCTACTGGCCTAAAGTTGCACCTCTGAAGAGTTTTTGGTTTGTGTTTTATTTCTAATAACTTTCAAAAGGTAAATTTTGACACTTGAGTTGAGGAAAATGGGATAGTCCATAGCATATACAGGGGATGAAGCAGGTTCTTTCCCTGAAAAAGATGTTAAGAAGAGACCACAATGACCTTTTGATCTATAAAACACACTGCATGTTCATGCACTGCTCTTAATGAAGTGCCCAGCAATCTGAACCCAGTGTTGGGACAAATTACCTGCACAGGAATTTGTGACACAAGGGCACAGAGAAGTGATTCTCTACAGCTTCTAGAGAGCCCTTGCTGACATCTAAACTCCGTGCTTTCCATGACAAGTTAATTCAGACTATTCCAAACTACTGTGTAATGGGAGCTGGGACAACTACCACTTCCTTATTCCTAAGCTGAAGGTCTCCCAGAGATTCCCAGAATGCTCTTATGACATTAGGTCATTTATGAGTTTCTTAACACAAGCTGATTTATACAAATAGTAGGTAGCCACTGCAGTCAGCACACTATTGAAAGTGATCAGACCTGTAGTGGGAATAATCCGAATGTCCCAGAGGGAAGCTGCAGCTCCAGCATTCACTGAGCCTTCACACAATTGTATCAGGCCAGCAAGACAGACTCACTCACTCACCTTCTGTGGGGATGGAGAGCTTTTAATGTAAAATGGGTTGTTTGCCTGTTCTTGTTTCCGGGCTTCTCGACGCTAAAACAAAGAGGATTTGTAGTTAGAATGTCTGTTTGTAAGCAGGGAGAGATAAAAGGCATCAAAGTGCAAAATGCAATCTCCATGAATTTTTGGAACAATACATACATACTGGCTTGTGTATGATAAACCAGTTTTGAGTTACAAGACATACTTGGATACAACTACAGGTACTTTTACTACTGTAACCAACAGTCCTTTGAACACCCTTTCTTTGCTTTTTAATTGTAGACTAGAGATAGTAGTTGCAGGATAGAGATAGGAACCCCCAAAGACCAGATTTTGATGGCAATTCAGACGTTTGCATTTTCATTTTGGCAGAGAGGAAGAAGTGAAGCTCTTTATCAACAAAGAGTTTTCCTTATGAAAAGAAAAAGGCCAGGAGCAGGAAAGGTGGTATCACCACTGAACAGTCACATTACAGGAATACACTGAAGCTGCTGAAGTCCACAAGCAAAGATGCTGCTGGTTCTGCTGCTGCTGCAGAGCACACATAACAACAGAAGTACACCAATGGAGGTGTGTAAAAAACCAACTAGCTGCAAAGCCCAGCACAAGTGTCCATCCTCAAGGCCCTGTGCTTCAAATGAACTGCACTAGACACCATAGTTCACATTTTTACAAGAGCTCAGAACTCCTCACAAGAGCCAAGCTCTTTTAATATCTTGTTTCTATCTGGACAAGCTAGGCAAGCTGGGCTGCCAAGAGAACTCTATCAGATGTATTCCACAGTGCCTAAAAAAGTACCTGCATTCAAATACATGTATTTTGTTCACATCAGATCATCGGATTCCCTGAGCTGCAGAAAGCAGAATGGTTCTGTGTACACAGAGAATCCACAACAGCTCCAACTGCTTACAATATCACTACTGAATTACGCAGGGAAAAGCATTTTAACATTCACTCACTCTGGCCAGCTCCTCTTCATCTATTTCTGGCTGTCTATGTCTGGAATGTCTTTGCTCCTCATCATGAAAAATTGTTTTGGGTTTTTCCTCTTCAGACTCACTGTCTGATGGAGGTTCATTGATCCAGGCATCAAGGTCCAACCTGGTGAGGAATTGCAATAAACAAACCATTTGACTCAGTACCCCTGAGTATTTCAGTGCTTCTCATTATATATTTAGCTTTATTATTTAAGAGTTTAAAGGTTTAAATAAGGCTTTGGGAGAGAGAAAGAACCCTACCCCTCTGGAACTGGTACTTTCTTCTGTGCTTTAGGAGCCACAGGGTTCAGCTCACCAGCAAACAGCGCTATTACTTCCTCAGCTACTGGTACTTCTTTTACTTGTAGCTTCTGAATGTATTTTATTAGATGCAAGATGCAAGAAGCCTAAAAACAAAAGCAGAAGTAATTTGAGAATTAATATCAACAAACTGAACAAAAATAGTAGAAATCAAACTGCAACACAAGTCAGCAGAAGAGAAACTGCTCTATTCCATTAAGGGAATTCAGAGAAGCAGCCTAAACTGCAGGTTTAGGGCAAACATAAACTAATCCCTGTTAACCCCCTCACATCTGGCTGCGCCCTTCCTGCATCCTTAGGTGCCTGCATCATTTTAAATTGCTTTGAGTGAAAGGCTTGCAGTTTTCAGAGGTGGTATTGAACTGGAACAGAAGCTGGGCTCTGATCTGAAATGTCACCACCATTCCTACTGCAGCTCTAGAGCTTCTCTTCACACAGTTACACAAGCACAGGATTCATGGGCCACACCACTGGTAACAGCTTATAGAGAATGTGCATGGCCACAGAACATTACACATCTGCTTCAGAGGAATGAGAGACATGGTATGATCAATTCCAAAGTACTTTTGGTCTCTTACCCTCTCCTGAACTTCTAAGTCTGCACTCTGTACAAACTGAGGCAACCTGTCTATCATCAGCTGTGTGATTTCCTGAGCTGCTTCCTTCTCCCCAGCTTGCTCTTTCTGCTGCAGGATGGATGCATAAAGCTTCACCATGTTCTGCACATAAACCGCCTGGATGTGGCCTGGGAGAGTTGTCACTTTAGGCCTCAACATTGCTTCTAGAGTTTGGTTTGCTTCCTCGAGGTGCCTATAAGGACAGAATGGACAGATGAAAGGCAGCAACTGAGAAATTTCAACCTTTCAGTCTTCATGGAGAAGATTTCTTTGGGTTTTGAAAACGTGATCAAACTGAAAACAGAGAGTGCGTTCACACATCCAAGAGACAAACCCCATCTATTTAAACTAAAAGACAACGTTGATGTAAGAACAAGGAAAATTGTGCTACTGTGGGCACAGAGAAGTTTTGAGCAAAAAAATGACTTCTAAATCTCAGGAAGGTTCTGCAAAAACCTTTCAGTAAGTGCAAAACAGAGAGGAGAGTAAAAACTGATTCAGTCAAACACGATGACTGGACATCTTCCTTATGATATAAGCAAGATTAGACCTTAATGATTAAGGAGATCCTTCAAAGTCTGAAGCTCTTGCAGCTTATACCCACAACTATGCCTTCCTGAATAAGTGGGCAGAACTACAGAGACAAGAAAAAACACCAGATATTCACAGTGAAGTATTCATCTTGGCTAGAAACAGCTCAATGGTCTGTGGGCTAAAGGAGGAGGAAAGAAGCAATCATTTTGTTAGCCTTAGGGTGCATATTCTGAACTATCCCTCTCAAAACCACGTTTCAGTGACCAGAATCTGTCTGAAAGAAGCCACTCAAAGTGTGTCAGGTTTTGTGTTTGCACTTACTCAGAGAACTCCCCACATATCCAAGCAGCAGCATAAAGCACCTCACAGATCCCATTTCTCTGGGTGTTGCTGGCTATGAGATGAGCATTGTCCAGAAGCATGGCCATTTGAGAAACTGCAAATTTACGAATAGCTTTAACTCTGATGGCTACATCCAACATCTGAGCTGCTATAAGGTGCCCATGCCGTGTGCCTTCCAGTCGGGTCAGCTCCACCAAGATGCTGATGTACCTACAAAAAGTAAAAAGGATGCAATTTTACCAGCAGACAATCAAGTGTTACCATTGCTCAAAATGATCTCAAAAAATGACACATAAACCCACTGACCATTCAAAATTGGTGATATATTGATAATTGGACTGACTACAAATATCTATGATTTTGGTCAGCAGCTCATCCCGGTATGTTGTCCCTTCTGCTTTATCCACGTGAATCATCAGTTTCTTCACTATCTCCATCAAGTTCTTCTTTGATACCTGTTAAAGAGTTATTGAAGGGTTGAACCACAACAGCCATTTCCCATACTGTCAAGTCCTTTTAATTCCATTAAAGCACCTCCTAGCTCTTTGATGGGCCTGTGCCATGTGTTAACAAGGAATCAGAACCACTCCTCTAGGCCCCAGTTCGGTCACAATCCAAAAAAGGAATCTATTAATCTCTTTTCAATGTTGTTATTAAAGAAGAGCCAGTACAACTATGCAAGACCATGCTGTGCCAGATGTTTTACTTATCATAAGGGCCAGAAACAATCAAGGAGCTGTTATCACAAGACTACTGGGGAGAAGGGAAGAGAAAGTTGCATGGGTTTTTTTTAAGCATCAGCCTCCTAAAGGGTCACAGGGGCTGGAAAGGAAAAGAAATACACGCAGCAACATACCATGCCATACAGGAGATCTAAAGCTCTGAGTCGGATAGACTCATCTTTGTCATCCAAACACTGGAGAATGAGATCCTTGTGAGACTGAACTGACTTAGGATGTGTTTTCAGGATTTTGGACATAGCTAACAGTCCCAGGTATTTCACTGTGAAAGACAAAATAAAACTTCTTTCCAAATATAGAAACACTGGTTTGTGTTGAGCATGAAATCTTGATACCACGTGCTTCTACTGAAACACACTTGAATAAAAATCTATGGTGAGAAAAAGCATTTTTGAGAAACAGTGCATCACAGAATAGTCTTTAATTTCATAAACCCATATAGAGGCACATAATTACATATATAATCTTAATCACAGTCATCTTGCATCTCATGTTTTATCAGTGATTTGAAAATAGGTAATATATAGAAACTATAGGGCTTGAGAACAGGCATCCTAGAATGAACACGCACTGAAGATTGGTGTAGTAAGTAGGAGCCCTATTCTCAATGGGAAAAATTCAGATGGCAGGTAAAAGGTTAGTACAAAAAAGGGTTTCACAGTGCTCTTTGTAGTCACTAAAATAAGTAAGTGCTCACTTTTGCATTTTACTATTATGCTTACACTGCCAAATACCCCTCGTTACTCTCCGAGCATCAACTTCATACAAAGGGAAAACCCCAAGCAGGGAAAGAGAACTGATTTAGATTCACAAGACCACAAAGAGCAGCAATAACATGATTTGTTTTTAAGAAAGCTCATTATAAAGAAGTGCTCACTATCAAAAATCATCTCCATATTCAAAATCCCAGCAATCGTTCACGACATACCGGGCAGGAGGACACTGAACAAGCTGTTTGGAGGACCAGCTCGTGCCTCTAAGACTGCTGCAATTTCTCCCCAGTGGTTGGTTGCTAAAAGCTTCCATGAAGACATGCAACATACTTACAGTTCTGGTCAGAATCTTCTATCAATATCCTTAACTTCTGAACGCAAAGCTGGAAAAGAAAGATCACATCATGCTTATTCCAAGCCTTAAAAGTCTTAATTAAAAGCCATTAATGTGCACTCAATACAGCAGGAAGCATTCTGACCAAGACCAAAGCCTCTAGGTAAGAGGGTCTTGTTGCATTAACAGATTTCAAAACAAAAGCAATCTCTGCATGATTGTATTGACAGCAGCAGCTGAATAAGAGTTAGAAAAAACTCTAAATGAGAAGAACCTTCATTTTAGAGCAAAGGAAATTAGAGGATTTATATAGGAAATGCTTCAGTCTGTAGGGCTCCACGTGAGCAAGAGTGCTTCAGGGAGCTACTGCTTTAACTGCCGGCAGAGGAACACAATCCAGTTTCCTCATGGCACTTGGTGTTACACAGTAGAGCAGAACAAAGAGCCCCCACCAAACCCCAGTGCTGTACCTGGATGCTAGCACTGTGATTAGGCATCCCAGAGGACAGAGAGATCAAAACTGAAACACATAAGCACACATTTCAGTTAGTATTCCTGTGTTCTGAATGAACGCAACACTAAAGGTCTACAGCCAGCTCAGCTCACAAGGAAAGACGCCAGTTGATTTTGTTGTTTCTCTGCTTGGATTTTTAGGGGGGAGAAAGTTGGGACACAAACTATAGTTTCATATTCTTTAAGAGTAATAACAGCAGTGCAGAGAATAAAAGTGTGAAGGTATGAACTGCTGCAACAGCCAGGTCAAAGCTGCTTTTCATTACGCTTTGCTCTCATTAAGGTTTGGTTTACTGCTATCGTGTAGCAGTCAAGACTGTAAATGTGTCATCAGCTACTGTATAGCTGAATTTTTACACAGGCACTTCCATAATGTAATGAGATGCAGCAATGGATCCTGGAGTTTAATGTAATTAGATTTAATCAAGCAGCAAGAGACTGGAGGCACAAATCAGGTCCCCTTGTTGATTCCACTGGATGTCTGTAAAGCTCTGGCGCACACAGCCCTGCAGCAGAGGTGCTGTTACCCTGATAACTGCTGCTGTCATATAGCACAGGCAAGCCAATGCCAAGGAAGTCACACAGGCTGGCTCTGGTGACTAATAAGTACAGTGGCATTTTGCTCTCCATAATGAGGGCTCCATTTCAAGGAACGTGGATTGGATGCTCTGGTTTTGGGTTATGAAGAGAGCTGGTAATTGCAAGGTGCTGCTCTAATGTAGGCACATAGCTTCCCATCTCACCTTCTGAATCTGAGCTTTGCATTACAGCACCTGAGGTGTACTGGGGATGTGAATTTCCCTTTAATCCACAGAATCACCCTGCTGCGTCTCAGGGAAGCACACACTGATCCACAACAGAATGAACCTCCATGGTATTTTTCCCCCCATCACATCATCTCGCATTTCCCTCAAGGAATGAATGATTGCAGAGTGAGTGACAGATCACCCTTTCCTCTTTGAACTGACCCAGTACAGCAAGCTCCTGCATCATTATCCAAACTACACACAAGAGACTGGCTAACGGCCCAACTGTGGATGTCAATAACCCTCCAGTTCCACACTAAGACAGGAAAAGTGCCAAGTCTGAGCAGCAATGCTATATTATCCCTTTCTCGCTTTGTTTCTCTCTCACTCCCCATTATGGAATTTGCATCCCTTCTCCAGAAACTGAAACTTTTAATCAATGATTCCAATTACCTCCTTTAAGGAATTACATCAGGTTTTTAAGCTGTGAAACTGAAGCATTAAAAAAATAAGTCTGCTCCATCACATAAGAAAACTTGGTCAAAATCTCCACGAAGCACCAGTCTTTTAACTATGCTGCTGATTTACTTCCTAGTTCTAGCAACATTTAGGAGCTTGCATATAAATAATCACCTATTGTTCATCCTTTCAGCCATTAGTAAATACAATGTAGTTGTATTAACTTAGCCTTGACTGATAACAAAGGATTTCAGTGACAGTTATGCAGTAACACACATCAACATTTGCCAGGTGACTTATTTCAGTTCTAAAATACCTTAGAGTTAAAAAAGGTTTACAGATGGTGTTACTGGATGACAAAGTTCATCATGGTTTGTTTCCAAGTTACAAATTTCAGTTCTCACCTGCTATTACTGTGTTCACACATTCATATAAGAGAGACATGGCTGAAGTGCTGAAACAGAAATCAAGTATTTTAAATAAGGAATAAAATAGGCACATTTTGAAGAGTTGTCAGCAGTATCTTGGAGCTAGTTAACACCTTTAGTTACACAAAAAGTTGGCAGTATTCTGGTCCATGTACCTTCAAGCTAGATGAAATGCTTCTCACTTAAAAACTGTTGGGGGAAGGAGCAAACATTCACTTTAAACTGAATGCTTAAACACCAATCTTGGAGAAGCAGCAAGTACCAGCACTGTAACACAAGGAACAGGGAACGAAGCGGTTACTCCAAACCTCAGCACCAGTTACTGAGCACTGAAACAATCTTGTCCAAGGAGCAAATTAAATTCTCTGTCCAAGGTCAAAAATTCCTGAGAAGGCAGCAGATGGAGAACCTCAAGTCTCCCTCTCCAAAGGGAACAAGCCACACATAAGCAGCAGACTCCTTTCGTGTGCAGATACACACTTGCTCCTTCCTATAAGCAAGCAACCCATTTTCAACGTATGATTTGCCCCAAAACTTAAATTGAAGACAACTTTTGCCAGCTGAACACACACATAGTACAATTCTGAGGATTTCAGAGCTACTTAGCAATCCTGATCTACACAAGAGGGAAACACAGTGAACCTCACAAGTAACAAAGGAGCAGACTGCAGAAGCGAGGGCTGCAGAGGCAATGAGCAAACAGCTCTGGAGGCAGACGTCAGCAGTGATACCGTGAAGGTCACTCAGCACACTGGATAACTGACTCCAGCACGTTCAAACAAAGACCATCAGTTTTGTTCCCTGTGTACTACATGATGGTCAGGGGTAGTTTGCCTTGTGTTGAAGTGATACAAGATCCCAAATGACTGAATGGAGACCAAACTGAACAGGGTTAAGTCCTCACAAGCAACAATGAATGACTACTGTGGGAACTGGGGAGAGAAAGCAGAGGCAGGACTGAAGACATACAGTTCATCTTCCTGCTGTATCTGGTGAATTTGTATCTACTTGTCACTACTGAAAAACCCCTCTTTAGGTATTTAGATACAAGGCTGCGGGATGGTCTGCTCTGAATCAGTCTTAAACTAGGAGGTCAGACAGAAACTGTTTGCCTTGAGCTGCTCAAGCAGTGACATCTCTCATACATACCTATGGATGAGGTTGGTCAGAGGCTCAATCAATTTCTTCCCCAGCCTAGGTTCTAATGGAGTAAGAGCACCAAACTATTAAAAAAAGTGCAGACAAGAAAGTGATTTAATAGCTGTTTTTAAGCAGTATAAAAAGCATGATTGCAAGTGCAGCTCATTATATTTAAACCAAGCTTTTCTCTCTTGGGTTATGTTAACAAACATTGGAAGATATTCCTGGTTTCTTTGTATTCGGATTTCATGGTAACTACACCTCCAAGCATGAAACCTATTTTTACACCCAAGGTGTTTCAGTGAGAGCCCCAATCCTGCAAACATCCCTCCAGAATACTTGCCAGTTTTATGATTTTAATGAGAACCCAATTATTAGTAGAGGACGTCATCAGCTTGAAGAAGAGGGGAGCAAGGGAAAGGTAGTTCTTGGGATTGCGTCGAGCCAGCTCACAAATAACATTTACTGCAGCAGACTGCACACCTGGGAAAGAGAGGTGGCAAAAGCAGAAATCTCATTAACACCTTCATTGTAATTGAAGCTTCTAGTGCAGCACCCCCAGAATGAGAGCAGCTGAAGATCCAAGAGGAATGGATCGGCCTCATTACCTCTCCTTAACAAAACCCCAAACCCTGAAGTATTTTCAATAGCCAAAGTAAGTAAGTAACAAACCATTAAATAGCTTTGTTCCAGAAGAAGTTAATCCACTAACACAGCTTCAATAGCTTCATGTTTGAAGTAATAATTTTAAAGGCATTTTAAAGAATGGATATTTAATATGGCAACATGTGTCAAAACTCTATGCGCTCATCTACCTATTAAACAGGCCAACCAGCACCCAGAAGATGATTACAGCATTTCCCATGTATTCTTCTCTCCACAAGTTCCAAAAGCAGATATATGTACATGCTTTGGAGCAGAAGTAATTCCCTAAAACGCACTCACCAGGATCTGGATCTTCAAGTTTCTCTTTAAGGCGAGGAAATGCGGGACGGAGGGACTCTGGGTATTTCAGAAACACTTTGTACATGATTAACACTGCCTTCTTCCTGATGTAAGGCTTTGTATGAGACATCTGTGCAGGAAACAATTGCAGTCAGGCTCTTAGCAGATCTGTGTTTCAAGTTCTTCTCAAGGTCCTTATGTCCACTCTACTCTCCCAAAATTTCTTTCTGGGAGACTCAACTACTTTCTGAACACTCAGCTTTGAGGAGAGCAAAACAGTGTTGGTTATCACTAGAAATAACAGCAATAGGTGAGGTAATCCTCTTGAGCTAACTAAGGTCTGTAAAGGCTCCCCTTTGCAAGACAAAGCATCAATTTTTACATGGAACAAGTCTAAATTTAACATCTATTTTACCAGATTTGAACTCTCTCATAATCTTTAATGACAGGAAAAGGTGATTTCAATCTTATCAACTCACCAGTGTCATGATGTCATTTGCCAAGTCCCTGGCAAGATCTGGAGTAACAAAACAGGACAAGCCAGTCAGTGCAACTCCAGTATCATACTGGTTAGGGCTACTCAGATCCTAGAAAAGGAAAAACAGGCTCAAAAATTTAAGATCACACAGGATGTTGAGCAACAATTTTCTCAGTCCAATGTTGTTCACCCAATACACATGAAGCAGAGCTCTAATTCATGGGAGGATTTATGTCATCTCTTAACAGGAATGTCCTCCAACACATGTAATATGCAGCCAGCCTGGGCTTGACAATGGGCATAATTAATCTTAATTAAACAACAGCTGGATACTGCAGCATTAGAGCAATTAGAGACACCTTCCTCTGGTGGTATTTCAGGATGGGAAATAAGGTTTTAAAACTCTTGACATAATCATGAACATCTTTAAAGTCCTAAAAACCTGGTATTAAATGCTAACCCTGCCAGGTCAAAGCCCAACTGCCATCAGCTTGTTGAATGTTTAACAGTGAGTGAATAGCTTCATCTATCAGAGAAATGATGATTAGTTCTCTTCCAAGCTGCTGGCAGCACCATCCATAAAAGCACAACACAAGCTGGGTGGGAGATACATTTCATTGGTCAAGGCTCCTTGGGCTTATTTGTATCCTGCATACTCCTGCATTGTGTTTCAGGTATTTCTAAGCTCAAGACTCTTAACAATATTAATGTTCATATCTGACTGTGTCCAAGTATTTGCCCAGGTTCATGTGTACATGGAGGCTGCTTTGGGAGAGTTAAGCAGGGTCAGGTCTTCAGGTGTTCAAAGCCAGGTTGGACAGAGCCTTGGGTGGCATAGTTTAGTGGGAGGTGTCCCTGCCCATGGCAGGGGGGGTGGAACTAGATGATCTTAAGGTCCTTTCCAACCCTAACTATTCTATGATCCTCTGCCATTTGCACCTTATTATAAAACCTTTTGCAGGTGGTAGGAAATCAGATCCTACTTTAAGAATAATGAAATCTGCTTCTTCAGGAGCAACAAAACTGCAGTTCATTCCAGCTTTTAACAGATTTTGAGAACAGATAAGCCCTTAAAATACAAAGTTGCTAGACCAATGAAACTTGAAAAAGCATAAAGATGCTTTTAAGTGAAAACTCAAGGCACAAAAGGAAGGAGTAGCCCAGTAAGTGCCTGAAATTCAGGATAATAGTCTCCATAATAAAGAAAATGGTTGGACATCATTAAAGATATGCACTTTTCAGAGCAGAATAGCTTAAAAGATAAAGGGAAAAGCACCAGTTATTTAGGAAAGATACAGGATTGACACCCTACTGATCTTTTTTAAGCAAGTGCAAGATATTCTAACTACCTAGATGGTAAAAATACAAGCACACCTTGTACTGGATCAGTCAATTTTTAAAGTGGTGATACTTTAGAAAATTAAACTAAAGAGCTTTGAAAATAGATCTGTAATCTGAAGCGTAGGAAAAAAGAATGCTGCAACCCAATAACTCAGGAAGAATCCAAGTCACAAAGCTCTATGAGAATGTATATAACACACTTTGGTACATGAATACAGAATACAACTTTACACACACTCTTCTCTTCTACACACAATTACACCAAAAGTGTCAAAAGCTTATTACCAGAAGAAAACAGACCCTCACAGACAGAAAATCTGTGGAGCAAGATGACTGTTCATTTTACTTCATGAATGGGGACATTTTCCTGATCCACTGATTCTTTTAATAGCTGCCTAAGAGCCTGGTAATAGTACCAAAAGTTCTCATTGTCACTATGTTGAACAAACAGAGAGCTGGTGTGAGACAGCACAAGGAGGTCTATGGACAGCTTTGAAGTGTCTCATTAATCCTTCAGTTTATGGAATGAGAGCAGATTGTAACCCAAGTGAACAGAATTCTACTCAAACACCTTTATATTCCTAGAAGAGAAATTACTTCATACAGATCTGAAAATACAAGCAGGGAGACAATGCAAGACAAAACCAAGGACTGAAGTAAAAAGTTCACCTTTCGGATCTGATTCGTAGTCAACATGATGACATCAGTCCCTTCATGGAAGCACTGAGAGGCCGCGAGGTAACCGATGCGCTGCAAAAGGCAAAGAGGAAAAGCAACATCTGTAAAGTCAGTTTAGACAATGTCTAGATGAACAACAACTGGCAGCTTCAAACCCAGTAATAAAAAGATGAACAATTAGCAGGAGGTTTGCATAACAGAAGAGGCATGACAAGGCTCTCTAGAACAGGAGGTTTATATCAGGAAAGAGTAAGCTCAGACAGGCAACATCTCCAGGGATAATACATCTATCTTAAGGATAATAAAACTGGCTTTACCTTCTCTACTTTGTTACAAGATAGAGATTCAATGACCCCAAAGATGTAGAAATAAGCTAGGATTGTCAGTAGAAGGAATGGAGAACATTATTTTGTCTGTGTTCACTCCTGACTTTCAGGTACTAAAGCCCAATTTGGAAACTATTCCTTAGACAATAACATTCCCCCCTGTTTGGTGAAAAAGGTCTGCAACACTAAGCATGAACAAAACTCTTCAAGAAACATTATAAAGCGCTTCCAAAATAAAATATGCCTGCTATAAGGAATCTTAGAGGCCCTTCCCATAAAAATACCCTGTTTCTTCATTAAAGATATGTAGGTATTGCCAAACATCTGGTAGAAAAAGCCTAGCCAAGCAGGCCAAGTATTACCCATGTACTAGAAACAAAGACAGTTGCTTCCCTTCCGTATTAAAGAAAGCAAACCAAAAGATGATGTCCCAATGCATTCAAACACAGCTTGGCTGGTACAGCTGTAGCTACACAGAGAACTCACTTTGAATGTAAACTTTGATGCACTCATGACTTCAATGATGTTGAAAGCAGCCCAACTGATGTCGTAGCCCAGCATCTGTAACTGTGAGCAGAGAAACAAAGATAACAACCTTCTGAGACAAGAGACTCAAGAAAATAGGTCAACACCTCACAAAAGCGAAGATGTAACAAGAGTCCAAAAATAACACTACAAGATTTCTCAAGTTCATGAGGAATGCTACGTTCTACACCACTCACAGGTAAGGGAAACAAGCCCTGATGTTCCAGAAACGAGATTTAAGCAGTTTGCGTTAATTCCCGGTAACACACAGTGATTTGAACATCAATGTGAAAAGGTTCTTTCCAGGGTTGATTTTTTTTAACTAAAACCCAGAACAGAAGCACAAAAGTAATTCTTTAACAGTTTTCTTCTCCTGGACAAAGGATGGCATAAAGAGAAACAACCAGTTCCAAGGGCTCAGGCAACTGTTTGATAAGAAATAATCCAGCTGAAAACAACTTCTTAAAATTGGGTTGGTTTTAAATCAGAGCAGCTTCTTGAGCTAACTCAACAAAATACAACTGCACCAATCCTAGTGCCAGCACAATGAACAGGATGGGAATGTGCAGCCTCTGCTGTCAGGCACATGTGGGAGCATCTTCACCTGCACCAGTCTGAGAAGAACAGGCACCCAGACCAGAGACTGGCTCCCAGTCAGCAATACAAAACCAAAGATGGGATCGCAGCATACCCCAGACAGGCACTTACGTATGTAAGTTTGCAGACTGCATTTGCTTTCACTGCAATGTTATCCTGCTTGAGCTCCTGCTTGATCTCATCGATGCACTGGGAGATGTATTTTGCCTGAGGAAAAACAAAGAAAGATTTGAGCTCATTTACCAGTTTTGGAGATTTGCAGCATGTTAATGGGGAGAAGCAGCAGAAGTCATCACGTGCAAGCGCCAGATCTCACACACACTATTGATGGATGAAACTACTCATCACCAAGAAACTTCACAATTCTATTACAAAAACAAAAGCACACTGAGGTATTTCCTCAGTGGTTTCCTTTCTCCATCAGAATTACACTGTTGAGTCCGCAACTCGAGTTCCAAAGATTTGTTCCATCACGTACTATGGGGTCTGAACAAAACCCTGAGTTCCACCATCCATGGAACACACACTGGTCACTCACCTCAATGGGAAGTCAGAGATCACGGCGAGTCTAGAACAAAAACTATATCAAACACTATTAACAGCCCACAAATTTAAGGTGACTGATGAAAATACACTCTATGAGTTACTCATTTTTTTAGGCACACTGTATTTGGATGGCAGTGCAGATATAACCCACAACAGTCAGACTCATAATCTGGTTTAGGTTGGAAGGGGCTTCAAAGCTCATCCAATCCCTGCCACTGGCAGGGACACTTTCCACTGGAGCAGCTTGCTCCAAGCCCCATCCAGCCTGGCCTTGAACACTGCCAGGGATGGGGCAGCCACAGCTTCTCTGGGCACCCT
>JANHGB010058153.1:0-12062 GCA_026283785.1 Coracopsis vasa
CCACCCCTGAGGTCCCATGTCCCAAGGTCATTGTGATGCATGAGCTCTGGTCGGGTCCATGGGGTGCTCTGGAGGTGGTGCAGGCATTCTCTGGGATTCTCTAAGGGTATCCCCGGGATGCTCCGGGCGTGCTTTAGGGGTCACCGTGGCCAAAATCCGGCCCAAATCATAGAATCATTGCATAATTAGGGTTGGAAAGGACCTTAAGATCATTTAGGTCCGCCCCCCCTGCCATGGGCAGGGAGGCAGCATCAGTGCGCGCACACACGCACCCTCACAACAAGTTCCCGTCTGGAAACCTAGTGGCAACTTTGTTCTGACAACTGCATGAGGGGTAAAAAACAACTAAAACTACAACAAGTACAACCAGAAGACAGCAAAAGTCCAAAATCCTAAACTGTGGTTCCTTATCCAGCAGCAGAAGCTTGAATCATTTACATTTTGGCCATGAATAAAGGATTACCAGCATCTTTCTGCACCCTTGCCTGGGACTCTGAACTGCTTTGCTTGTCCAGAAGACAAGTCTGTAAAGATGGGGATGGGGATGTCCAATGATGGCTGTTTCCTCGGGTCCCCAGCCTTAGCCCTCTGTACATGCTTATTCCTGCACACGTGTCCCTGCACACATCTGACACCAAATCCAGAGCTTCCATTCTGCTGTGCAACATTTCTGAGCTAATATGCCCCAAAACGTGGTTTGCTTTTGTGGAGATTAAGAAGTAATGAGATTCCAAAATGTCCCTTCCTCTTGGGTATACCTTTCCTGGTTCTTTAGCTGGAATCACAGTCAGTGTGTTGGGATGCCAGCATGACAGCTGATTTTAAATCACAGACATGGTCCAGAGGAAGCAGCAAACAAGGAGGCTACCTGTGAGTACACGTGTACACATTGTGTATTCTTGTATGTATGTAAGCTCTGTTACATCTTCCATAGGTACACATGCATAATTTTTATGTAATGCATAGCTTTTATAACTGCACTCACAGTTATAAACACACACAGGGGCACCTGCAATGGCTGTGAGGGCAATTCCCCTAACACCAGGTCGTGGGGTAGGGAGGTGCAACGTAGCACAGACCCCACGGCTACATCAGTGCTGTATCTGCCTCTGCTGCTGCTGATCAGAAGCTCACCTGTCAATCTTTTGTCTTTCTGAGCCCGTACATCTTCATGGTTTCTCAGATACTGTGCTTCATTCAGAACTCAGCACCAAATTATTCTCAGCAGTGTGCTTAGCTTTGCGCTCTTTGGTACCAGCTTTCACAAGCCCTCCCCACGTCCATTTAGCCTGGCTTTTTTGGTCTCCTCAATGTCTTCTTTAGTGTTGACTGGCCTACGTAACTTTGTGTCACCTCTAAATGCCTCCCGGATGCTCCCTTCTCTCAGTGTTAATGGGCAACGTGTCGGGTGATCATCCTGTTTCCCAGAAGTGGAGGGGCTCTGTTTCGGAAAAGCAGCATTCCTGAAGAGTCATACAAATGCACAAGTATTTGTAATTTCAGACAGGAATTGTTTTGTTTCCTGCATCTGTTTTCTGTAGACATAAATGTATTAATAAAACACTGTGATTTTTATACACAGTTCGCAGCAGGAGACGGCTCTCAGCTCTAAGAGTTCTGTCAGGTGGTGGATTTTTTGCCATGAAATTGACTTAATTCATTATATTTTCATCATGACATATTGAGCTTCTAATAAAACACCAGTTTCCTCAAAACCTCATGTTTGATAGATCCTAATAATGCAAAGGGAAGGGAAGCAGGGAGAGAACATTTTGTTGCAGCATACTGCTTTCCTGCTGCAAAACACGACAAACTGCAATGCAAATGCATCAGCCGTATTTCTTGGTAACTGGTATTCCCGTATATTTTGTGAGCAGAAAGGAGCACATGTTTTGTTTCAGATTGCCCATTTCTGTTAATTCTAGGGGTATGACTTCACCTGAAAACGTAAACTGCAAACAGCAGAACAGCCTAATCACTAATGGAACAATTGCACAGTGTGACCCTTGCAGAATAGCATAGCTGTGACACCAGTCACTCTGTCCTGGAGACAACCGCCCCCAGACATCAACTGTTGCAAGATACCAAGGCACAGTATCACCTCCCCAGCACAAAGCAAAGGCAGTTTTGAGCTCTTCTGAAGCATCTGCCATGCAGGGAGAGGCATCACAGACAGCAGAACTGCTTCCATTTCCTTATGCAGATTTAGTAAGCTCTTCAAAGACAGCTTGGATCAAGGAATTTTGCAGTTAGAAGAGATGAAGAGGTATTAGCTGTTGAAATAATGAAGAGTAGGCTTTTAGAAATCACATAACCTTTTAGAAATTCTGATGCATTGAGGAACCTTTCATACTCTAGAAGTACAGGCTTCAGGTGGCCGAGAAGGTCAGTGACACCTTTGCTTGTATCAGCAGTAGTGTAGTCATGAGGATGAGGGCAGTGACTGTCTCCCTCTACTCAGCACTGGTGAAGCCACACCTCAAATATTGTGTTCAGTTTTCGGCCTCTTACTACAAGAGAGACATGGAGGTGCTGGATAGGATCCAGAGAATGGTGATAAAGCTGGTAAAGGGTCTGGAGCTCAAGTCTTAACAGGAGCGGCTGAGGGAACTGGGGTTTTTTAGCCTGGAGAAAAGGAGGCTGAAGAGAGACCTTCTCGCTCTCCACAGATGACTGAAAGGAGGTTGTAGTGAGGAGGATGTCAGTCTCTTTTCTCAAGTAGCAAATGATAGGACAAGAGGTAATGGCCTCAAGTTGTGCCTGGGGAGGTTTAGATCTGATACTAAGAAAAGTGTTCAATATTAATCCATTGGGCAGCTATGAACTCGCTGGCTGCAATTTTCAAAAATACTCACTGTTATTCCAATGCACATTTGAGAATCCCACCCATGTATTGTCACTGCTCTAGCATGTGGTTATGGTCTTTACTTATAAAATCTTTCTTTTCTTTTTTCTTTGGGTTTTTTTTTTTCTTTTCTTAAAATAGAATCACAGAATGATTTGGGTTAGAAGGGATCTTAATGGTCATCCAGTTCCAAACCCCTGCCACTGGCAGAGACATCTTTCACTAGACCAGGTTTCTCAAGGCCCATCCAACCTGGCCTTGAACACTGCCAGGGATGGGGCAGCCACAGCTTCTTTGGGAAACCTGTGCCAGGGCCTTATCACCCTCACGGGGAAGAACTTCTGCCTCATGTCTAATCTAAATCTACTCTTTGTCAGTTTAAAGCCATTCCCCTTGTCCTATCCCTACATGTCCTTGTAAAAAGTCCCATATACGTATGATAATTGTATAACTAATGTGCACTACTATTCACAAAAGATTTCAATGATAGTATTTGTACTAGTGTATAATGTTTCATACTGTAACATGTATGATATACAATGTAGAATTATAATTCAACTGTTCATACATATGGCATATGCATTGTATATGAAATTTGCACATATATGTATGCTAACATTATATTTTAGAGACTTCTAAATTTTTATTTATTTTTTTCATAAAGTAAATGGGGTTTATTTCAGGAAGAAAAAGTAAAAAACAAATTGAATTTAAAATTCAAGATGTCTGATGATGCAAAAAGAACCATGAAATTCAAACATTTTTGGTTAAAAGATTGAAAATGTTGACCTGAATTTTTACTGATAATGAATTTCAACATATATATTTTGTGAAGATGAAACAATTTTTCATTGCTCTCATTAACATTTTGCTGCATTATCTTCTTAAACTTTCCTCTTATGCGTCTTAATAAAATGACTGTGGCCCAAAGATATTGATCATACAACTCAGTCTGTTGTTCTGTTGTGTTTGAAAATGAAATGCAGCCGGACTTTCAGAAGTTTTTATTTAACATCAGGGTGCCTAGATCCTTTATTTCCAGGATTATAAAATATGACGAAGCAAGATAAAAAGAATTAGCATTTTTCAGCCAACTAAATTAGGCTGAATGGCTAAGATAGATAAGAGAGCTGAGCTATTGAAAAGAAAGTAAATTAACGTGACTGCTCAGGTGCAAGATCCCTTTCTTGTAATAGATTTCACTTCACTTTTTTGACATGTTTCCCTTGATTTAGAGAAAAGCAATAGACTGAAAAAGGGCCAAGGAGCCTCTTTTTTCTTCCGCTTTGTTTTGCTTAAATGCTAATGCGAAACACCTTGCGTTTGGTTCAAACAGTTTGTCTCAATCAGAATGGAAACTGTGTGGCACATAAAATCTTTTAAAAAATGTGTATTTAGCACAGTTTGATGATTTTGAATCAAAAATGTTCATTCCAAGACACAGACAGGCTGGGGAGGGTCCAGAGAAGGGCCACAAAGATGATCCAAGGACTGGGAAGCCATGTGAGGAAAAGCTGAGAGAGCTGGGTTTGTTTAGCCTAGAGGAAAGAAGGCTCGGGGGAAACCTGATCACTGTTTTCCAGTATTTGATCAACTGTTTATGTCTAAAGGGTTATATGTGCACAATCAACCCTTGATATCACTTAGCTAAGGTTTCAAAGTTCAGCATGTTGTCAATCCCTTATGGAGGATCTGTTGTGACCAGGAATCTCTCATACTCGCGGAGTAACCTCAAGAGGCATCCCTGCTCCAGAGGAGATCATTGCCTTGCTTGTTTAGCCCTTGGCTCTTGTGTTTTGTCTGTCTCTGTAAATTTGCCATCCCACCCTGGACACACCCATTCCTGCCCTCACTGGTGGGTATCACTTGGGCAGGGCTGGGAAATAACGGTCAGGTTGGTAGGGATGGGCACACACCAGATATGCGCAGAGATTTTCACACAGCCATGCACACACATGCACACAGGTCTGCACGCACACATTCACACAGGTCAGGAAGCACAGTCAGAAACCTGCCTGGCCAGGAGCTGCTCCTGCAGCAAAGCCTGGGTGCCAGCATGGTGTGCAATTTGTATGCGATTTGCAGTGGCACATAAAAAAGAGAGCTTGTCTTGCAGATCATTATACAAACTGAATCAAACTTGCACTTTTCTCCTTTTTTATCTTTGCAGAGATAGTTTTCCCTGTCATTGCAAAGGGCCTTCATCTGATGAGTGTCTGCACAGCAGATGAGAGCAGTGCAGAAGAGGATGCTCTACCACTGAGATAACATTGCCACTGATTTGCAGAAATCTCACAGGGGAAGCTAGCTGAAGGCTGGAGGCTTGAGTGAAACTGGCTTCTGCAGCCTCCATTTCTTTTGTATGAGAAGCATTTCACACGGTCTCTACGAGGACAAACTTCATGAGTGTTCCCTTCAAAATGTGTCTAAATAGAAACTAATGTTGTTTGGAGATTCTAATAGGTGATGCCTGGCAGTTCTGCTGTAGGATACTGACCCATGTCCCTAAGAGTCCTTTGCTCTGTGTGTTGCATTCCTCATCAAGGCTCTCTGGAAGGAGATCTGGAGACAGTTTTCTCTCACCCTTGTAGCACCACAGAGTAAGGCTTGTCAGACCACAGTAACACCAAATGATAAAGTGACCACACTGCGTTTACATCCACCCAGGCAAGGAACGGGTCCCTTTCCTGTCCATGCATTAGGATAGTTACTTTTCCCCTCACCCCTGTACCAGGTACTTGTGCACACAAGTGTGTGGTACATGTGAGCGGAACCAAGTCAGACGCATGTCAAAAATGTGCAACACTCCAGTGAAGATGCAGTTGAAGGCTCAATGGAAAATTAATCTGCTTCCGAATGATAGCACTAGGATCTAGTTCATGATGTGAACTTCAGTTGCATGTGTTTCATCCGAACAGCACTGGTCTCCCTCCCTTGTTGCTTCCTCCTGCACAATTGGCAGCAGTAGGAGCTCTGAGCACAGAGAAACCCCTTCATAAGTGGTGAGCAGGACAGGGTCCTACTGTAAGCTCTGTTGTCTCTTCAAAGAACCAGGAAAAAAAATGTTATCCTGCCTTGCTGGGATGTTTCCAGATAATTCACTGGTGGCTGTACAGCCACATACAAACTGTGCAGCTTGGGCTGGGACTGGAGTGAGTGATGGGCTGTAGCTGTCTTCTCTTTTTAAGCTCTGGAACACATGGAGTACAGTCATCACAAGCAGTGTTTTTTTCAAGGGTGCTCCTAGCTTGAATCTGGGCACTGTTGTGCAAGGTACTGACAGACGAGGTGGTGGAACAAGCCTTGCCTCACCTTGAGACATTCTCACCACAAATAAGGTTAAGAAGTAGGGGATGTGGAAGCAGAAAGAGAGCCAGTATTCTGATCAGTCCAGACAGAAAAATTTAGGAGAAATGAGAAAATCACTGATGGAAATGCATGGTGCTCATGCAGTTCATGAGCCAGGAGCACAGTGAGGCACAAGCATCCTCACTGGTACCAATCTGGCAGTTCAGCTGTGGGCTCACCACTACTGCATCCCCATTGAGGGCTCACCCAGGGAATATCCAAATAACACATGCTTGAGCAAGCGTATCCTTGCTGTTGATCTCTTAGAGAAGGGCTGTTATCAGTAAGGCAAGACCCAATAAACTAATACTAGAATTGTTTGGAGAGGTAAAAGCTTTTCAAATGTGGGCAGAAGAACAGAAACATATTGCTTAGAGAAGTCTCTTGGAAACTTGTATTGACAGTGCATTAACGAAAAGGTCTTTTTATAAGGGGAAGAAAGAGCAGGCTTTGTAGAGGGCTGGGTTGGCAGTTGAGCCTACAAATATCTGCAAATATGGAGACTACTTTTCCAATCAGTTTTTCCCCCCGTTGTACATTCAGTTAGATAATATTACAAGTTATTCACTAAGATGACTGGATCACTTGAGCCTGCATGGAGCAGAATTTTAACAGAATTCTGACACAAGAGGAAAGTGAGTAGTAACAATTAATTATAAGGCTACAAGTGCGTATTATTCTGTTCATGCCCTTTCAGGCAGTGTCACTTACATTATTGCTAAGATTTACTAAAGCCATTTCAATTATTTAATTTCCAAAGCAGAGGGAGCTCGTAGACACAGCAGCATGAAGCCATGCTGGTCTAGGGGCTGTCCTGGGCAGGATTAGGGCGCGTAGAGGAATCAGCATTCCCGGCAGGCACAGGGACTGCAGCAGACTGCACGTTCTCATCAGGAGTCATAGACGTGAAGGAAAGTAAAATTACAGGGCCTCGACAAAGAAATCAAGGAGAGGTGTTTATTTCAGACTCTATTATGCATAGTATTAGAAAACAGCAATCAGTACTGGAAATTATTTTTGGAGAATCTGGAGAAACAGTCAGACACTTGCATGTCATCTGCATAACAATGAAACCGAAGGTTGCCCTGATTAAAAATAGAATGAAAAAGGTATTTACAGCAGAAGGAACAATGAGATCCGGTGGTAGCAAGGTAGGAAAAATATCTTTTTTCCACAGCATAGCAGACATGGTAATTCACTAGGAAATGGTGGTTAAGCAAGAGAAGGAACAGGACTATGAGATTATACAGAAGGATCTGCAAATTTCCATTCCCCAGGCTAATGGTGACAGGGAAACTGTCAGACCCGGCCCCAGCAGGGCAGAGTCCATGCCCTCTTCTCCCACTCAGTGGGAACTGCTGACGCTGGTGGCTGAAGCCAGAGGCTGACAGGCATCACAGCACTTTAAAGCTGTTCAAGATGTGTTTGAAACAGAAGTTCCCTTTCACATACCACCTCAGCAAGTGAAATAAAATTATCAAGGCTGTGCAAGGAAATCTCCCTCAAAGACAATTCTGCAAAGCAGAAAGGCTGCTCCTGAGCCCAGCGAGGGCTGAGGGGTGAGAACTGACAGGGGGTAGATTTAGATTAGATATTAGGAAGAAGTTCTTCCCTGTGAGGGTGATGAGGCCCTGGCACAGGCTGCCCAGAGAAGCTGTGGCTGCCCCATCCCTGGCAGTGTTCAAGGTCAAGTTGGGTGGGACTTGGAGCAACCTGGTCTAGTGGAAGGTGTCCCTGCCCATGGCAGGGGGTTGGAACTGGATGGTTTTTAAGGTCCCTTCAAACCCAAGCCATTCTAAGATTCATTCTATGATTCCATTAATATAATGGAGAATAAATTATTATTCTTTATTATTCTTTATTATGCATTATTATATGTTCACTCTACCATATCTAAGTACAGCTTATGTGTTTAGGGAAACATGGACACTTCTGCATTTTCTCAGCTCGAGTTTGTTTGCAAAGGAAAGAGAACTGGAAATCTTCGATTAAAGCCTTTGCATTTGAACTACACTATGACACTAATTTCAGAGAGCAGCTGTATTTGCAATCCACACATCTGTTAAATTGAACCATATCAAGCACAAAGGATATATTTTAGTTTTAACATGTGACAGGAGATACCTGGAATATCCTAGTTGATATATTAAGTTTCAACTGCATTCAAAATACACATGGATCATGTGTATTTTTTGCAGTATTTTTAGTCTCATTAGTTTCAGCTCTGCACCTCTTGCCCATCTGAGGGAGCAAAGGTTTCACTGTGCTACATCACCTAAATTAGCAGTTAGTTCCATCTCAGCTGGCTGGCAGGTGCAGATCAGCTCACCTTGATGCAGGAACTCACATACAGATGTCACAGAGCAGGAGAACCTGAGCAGGAGTCCCACAGGGGTGCCAGGATGACATCCCCAGCCCCCTGAAGGTGTCTTTCAAGTCCTCTTGCCCCCTTTCTCCACCACTCAGTGGCCTCACCCCTCTGCAGTGTCCGCACGGTCTAACTCTGCTCTGTGCCTGTCAGGGGCAAAGAATGAGCCAGATGAACATTTCATAGCCAGAAATTGAAAATGTGCATTTTGCTTTTCAGCTCTGCCTCTTCTTTATGAAAAAATACATTTCAAATAAGAAATAAACAAATTCTCATAAAAAAATCTGGGTATTTTTATATACATATTTAGCATCACTGATTTTACATGGAAAGTAGCAGCTTAAGTGGTTAAATACTTTCATAGAATCATAGAATCACAGAACAGTTTGGGTTGGAAGGGTCCTTAAAGTTCTTCCAGTTCCAATCCCCTGCCGTGGGCAGTGACACCTTCCACTAGACAAAGTTGTTCAAAGCTCCATCCAGCCTGGCCTTAAACACTTCCTAAGAGAAATAAACTTTGTATCCCTCTGATGTGGTACAAGGCATTGCTTGCACTGTGGTGGTTGTGGCCCCAGGCCCTGCCCCTACAGGTTCTGTGTCCCCCCAGCTTGGGGTATGCCACCACAGTGGTGATGGTGGGCCTGGTGGGGCTGGTGAATTTCTGCATGCCCCAGAGGGAGCTGACTGGTGTCTGCTTCTGGGCAGGGTGAGGGAGGGAAGGGCTCAGAGCCAAGAAAAGGGAAAGACAGTAAAAGAGCACAGGCACAGTGCTCCATATTTTCTATTGCATGGGTTCTCCCAGGCCCATGGAAGAGCAGTTTGGTGACGGGTGTGAACTATGGGGTTTGCTCTGGCATGTTTGTTTTCTGCAGGTGAGATGCATTGAATTTGAGAAGTTCAGGGTTTGTTTTCTTTGTTTCCTTTCTTTTCTGTTTGTTTCTCTTTGTTTTGTTTATATTTTCTATTAAAAAAAAAAAAAAGGGGGCAAAATATTTTGCCAAATAGTGGCATCTCGGACCAGCTCCGGGGGGCTTCACTCACATATCCTCCAGAGACACCTGTGTCTTGGTGTTCACCAGCCATAGCAGCGAGTCTTCTTTAGCCTGCAAAACAGCTCTGACTCACTCATTTAATTTATGTGATGCTGCATGTTAAAGAGTCTCTGCAATTATCCAGTAAAGTCTATTATTCTAGATTAGAGCTTAGAGCTGTGCGAATACAGTAATAGAATATATGACTTTGTTTTAATCCTAAAGTAATTTCAGTGTGAACATGCATGAGACATCTCTATATTCATGTCCAATTTCCATTTACATTGAAACTCTGCTAGTACGAGTGTCTACAGTAAATTCATTCTCAACCGCAGTACAGCTGCATTTGTCGTAAGAAAACCATCCAGACTTTGCAGGTAGAGCTTTTTTGGAGGGTTGTGTGTGTGTACAGCCTTCCCTTTATTTCCCAATCCTGCTCAAGTGATAACAGCCAGTGGGGATGGGAATGGGTGCATCTGGGGTGGCATGCCTGATTCCAGCAGACAGATAAAACCACAAGAGCCAATGGCTAATCAGAAGGTAGGGAAGCAGCAGCAGCATGGACAGTGCTAAATAAAGCAGAAATTGAGGTTCCCCCTAGAAAATGTCGGGGACCAAGTAAAGAAGTAAAAATTGCAAGTACTCAGTGGGTAGCAGGTAGTGCTGTGATTCCTCCAGACACATTAAGAAACCTTTGAAAGTTGCAAATGCCCTGGTCAAAGAAGGGGCTACAACAATTAATGGGAACTTTAGGATATTGAAGGAAATACATACCTGTATTTTCTATCATTATACTCATTCCATTATACTCACTCTTACGGAAAGGCAAACCCTATGGTGAAAATCAGAAGAGGGAGCAAAAACTCTGACTGAAGAATTAAAGACACTCCAGTTACAGAGTCCAGTGCACCCTATGACCCTACTGTAGCTGAAGCTACTGTAGGGGATTGCCCAAACATGCTGCTCCCTGTAACCTGCTCTAAACTAGCCCCATGGGCCAAAATGACCTTTGTTGTTCAGCTCAACTGCATTTAAAGAAATTATACTATGGATGGGAAAAGGGACTTTTGTCTTTAGTCCAAGCAGTTAAATGAGCTGAAAAACTACATCAGGGACAACCTGTGCAAACTAGAGGACCATTTAATTTCCTAGAAGCAATTCTACAGGGGTTGCTTCTCCAGAAGGAGTTGCATGAAATCCTGCTATCAGAAAATGGTATGCCTTCCTAACAGAGCTGACCTTAACTAAATCTGGTGTCCCACTTGCCTGGAAAGCTGCCAGTAGCAGTGGTGCAAAACACAGAATTAGGGAGTGATGGATTTTTCCCTGTTTATAATGGGATAACCTGTTCAGACTCTCCCTGCCTAAACAAGTCTCTGTTTTTCTCTTACAGTACCCTGCAGGATGGCAAATGTAAACGTACTGTTCATGTTATTATAAATTGAGCACAACAAGAAGTGATTTAAACAAATCAGAACACCCATTGTGGTCTTCTCTGTTAGCACTGGAAACTAACCAATTGCTCGTCTGATACTCTGCCTCAGTTAGAAAGATTTAATGAAAGGGAACACAAAGTGATTGTGGATGCACTTAGTCCAGCCAAAAATAATGTTTCTTTAGCTCTCAGCTGTATCCAGGTTTAACTGTGGATTCAATCTGTGGTAGGAACAACTATAAGAGAAGGTGACAATGGCACCTTACCCACTGAAATTTGAAAGGTAATTTGGAATAATGCAACTAAATTTGAAAAATAATTCAAATCCTGGTGGTATTTAGTCAATTTAACTTAAGACCCCAACAACAATAAGGCCACAGCTTTTTTCTTAGACACCATATACCAAATCATAGAGCTAGGGCTAAATCACAATGGAGCTGTCCTCTGTCCATTAGAGCACAGAGTATGGGCCCAAGGAAGTGAAAACAAATGTCAAACTGTAATGTTAATGCATGCGTTGTACAGGAACAATAAGAATTTATCTGTATGAGTAACATCATCAAAGCCCAAGACATTCATTTTAGCTCTGAACAAAATGTCTGTCATTGTGAAATACATCCCAATGAAACCCACAAAGTCATACTTGTATATATAGAATCATAGAATCACAGAATTGTTAGGGTTGGAAAAGAACTTAAGTTCCAACCACCCTGCTATGGGCAAGGACACCTCACACTAAACCATGTTACCCAAGGCTCTGTACAACCTGGCTTTGAACACTGCCAGGGGTGAAGCATTCATAACTTCCCTGGGCAACCCATTCCAGTGCCTCATCACCCTTACAGTAAAGAACTTCCTCCTTATATCCAATCTAAACTTCTCCTGTTTAAGTTTGAACCCGTTCCCCTTGTCCTATCACTACAGTTCCTAATGATGAGTCCCTCCCCAGCATCCTTAGAGGCCCCCCTCAGATACTGGAAGGCTGCTATGAGGTCTCCACGCAGCCTTCTCTTCTCCAGGCTGAACAGCCCCAAC